>DVXP01002191.1:0-13234 GCA_018235645.1 Junonia grisea | reverse complement strand
CAGACAGACAGACAGACAGACAGACGGACATGGCGAAACTATAAGGGTTCCGTTTTTACTACGGAACCCTAAAAAGATATGAAACTTTCTGCTAAGTAGTTTAGTTTTTCAAGTAAATCAACAGAAAGTACATTTTAAATATCTTATTAAATGGATATAATCATTTTGTATTGATTATTCTGAAATTGTACAAAAAATATATACTTTGGATAGATTTTTGTAATTACTGTTAATTGAATTGTGAAAAATGATGAAAATAAAAATTATACTGAGTTTTATTAAAACTTATAATATTTATATTTTAAAAGAATTAGTATATTGGCACATTATACACAATAAATTATGTTGGAATTGATTATTTTCTCTCAAAGTAAATACAGTTTTCATTATTTCACTGTTATAAATAACATATACGATGTATAATATATTTGTACTGCTTATGTAATATAATTAAAATAAAATTACTTACTATTAATTACTTAAATGTGCAAAGACAACAATGAAATAATATTTAACACATAAAATCTTTTTTAGTCACGCACAATTTCAAATCTATAAATAGAACTAGTGGATGTAGTGGCTTGTTAACAGCCAAGTATGTTTTGAACAACACGCTCAAAGTAAACAAGGACAATGAACGAATAATGACGAACAATATCTGGAACACACATTGACTAGAAACAAAAGACAAATTATATAAACTGTGTTGACCTTTCTTAAGCATGAAGGTCATGTTAAATTAATATAAAAAACAATAAAAATAATATTGTATTTAGTAAATGATAACTAACGGTTAAAAAAATCTAAAAATATCACAGTCTAATATTCTAAAGTCCAATCTCTATTTTACACCTACTGCTTTGTATTTGTCCAACAAATAGGAGGCACACAAAAATGTGAAACGAAATATTAAAGTAAAGAAAAAGCTTACTGTTCCTGGCGTTGTAGCGGTACTTTGGTAAAATAAAGAAAAATCTTACTTTCCGTCGTACAACAAAATAACGTCTTATTATTCATTCAAGCAATACAAGGATAATAATATGAAAAATTGACATATTGGTATCTATAACTTCTAACATAGACAAACTTGAGACAAACAATATAGATTAAACATTTAAACCAAAGAGTAGATATACTACGTAAGAAGAGGCAGCGCTTCCATAGATAGATAAAAACCATTCTATGCGGGGGAGCTACGCCTCCGTGCCAATATTTTAATGTTCACAGATTATATCAAATGACGTACCACCACATCTACCACAGATAACATTACCCAATATATTCAAACATGTCCAACTTTTATAGATATATCTAGATATCTACTTGGCATTTTCAAAAAACACGTATCTAATATTAGAATTATCAATTAATCTACAAGAAAACTTAGTGAAATTAAAGCGCAGTTTTGCCACCAGTATTAACTTTTTTTTCCATAAAATGGTGCATATCCTAATTTGCAAATCATTCAGCTAATTTCTATATTAAATAATATTGTAAAAAATATTTTATTGTATATTTTCATTGAAAACATAAAAATAGAAATATTTTATTAAATTGATATCTATGAATATCTACTATCCCGAATAGAGAAAGATCTTTGTCACATTGACCCAAAGAAGAAAAAAAGCAGGCCTACCAATTCACGTTGGCTCACGCGCCATAGTTTCATTTTAGTCTACGTAGCTTCATCACCCAGATTAAAACAATAACTTTCTCTTTGTGACATAGATAGAGGAAAGTCAGCATATTTGAGATACTGCAGATAACGTGGAATATTTCGATATCTAGAAATGTAAAAACGATATCTTCGTTTCTTGCCGTAAGCATAACGTCATACGATACACGAATCCATCAAATTATTTGATATTTGATTCAAATATCAAAAACAGGACCTCAACTTGAAATTCCGGCTACCAGAAACAATAAAAGTAAGGGGCATATTTGAAAACTTTTTAGGTTACAGTCTTACAGTATATCTAGTAGTACGACAGGTATAGTAGTAGGACCAAGTCGTCCGCAAATCTTAAATGATTTAATCGTATCGCATGTTTAGACCTAGATATCCCCATTTCAAGTTTCTAAACATATGTTCCAACGATGCTACGAACAGTTTTGGTGAAATTGGATCTTCTTGCCTAACACCTTTGTTAATTGGAAAAGCTTCTCCTGTAACTTCCAGTTTTATGTGAGCTTTGATGTTACTGTAAATATTGTTAATAATGTTAATGTAAGCGTTTTGAATACCCTGCTTTAGTAGGCTTTGTCATACAACTTCATGTCTGAGACTGTCAAAAGCTTTGGCGTAGTCGATGAAAGCGATATAAATTGTTTTTTGTTTTGTTCGTTATATTTTTGTAACACCTGTTAAATTGGATTATTTTATTAAAACTTTTCACAGGCTGGTCTTCGTTAAGTCTGATCGTCTGATCTTGGTTAGTATTAGACCTAGTTCTGAGATTGTCGTCATAAGTTCGTTAGTGATTCTATCTGGGCTGGGGGCTTTTTCGATTTATACAAATATTTCCGGGGTATCTTCATGGCCTTCTCTCGCATGTGTTGTTTTTACGTTTACTGTCGTGATACGTTCTTGTTGCTGTATTTTGAATTGAAGGCCGAGTACTGTTTCGAGTACCGTTTGGTAACCGAGAGTAAGAAGCGAGAATCGAAAAAACGTTGTTTGGAATGTAGTATATATTCTAAATAACCTCAAGTCAAATCTTGTTTTTGGAATACTTCACTTTCAAAGGCGTTTTGATAAGGTTCCTGGTTTCTGTTACAGTTGTTAGTTTAAATTATTAAATTGCCAATATTTTTTATCTGACATGACCGTTTATTTTTAAAGATATTAGCAAAAACAAATATGTATTCCAAATATGCCACACTTATGGCTCCTCAGCACATCAGCGAACGCATTTGCACACGTTGCCTGATGCATCCAACGATGCTTCTCCAGGAAGCGTCCACACATCAGTGGGTTCATCAGTCTGTACAGTGTATTGATTCTCGCCAAACGCAACACGTAGATACGTACGTGATTTATATCAATTTTGTATAAGAGCCATAATATTATGTTTTGTATGGAATTAAGTTCTAACTACTTCATTGTAAAAGCTAATTATTAAAAATAAATAGGGGAAGTAAAATAAAATATTATCGAATAGAGTAAAGGGAAAATTTATAAAATCTGAATATTGTTCTCAATGTTGTTTATATAATGTCTTATATTTTAGATTAAATAAAAGTATAATAATGTGTTGTTTTGAAAAGAGATCATTTATTTATTAACATCATTTTTTCAAAACTAAACTTAACTACATAACACAAATAAATAAATTAATTCAATTTATCTGAAAGAGAAATAATATTTAGGATAATATTTACATTTTATAAATTTAATATAAAATAAAAAATATACGTATAATATTATACGATATTTACAATTTACATATGACTGTGTTAAATAAACATTAAACAAAATATTTTTTACTTTTCTGTTATACCTATTGTGTAAATTTTTTTAACTTAAAATCAAGATTATTCGTAATAAAAAGAAATATTTTAAGATAAATATACAATTAAAATGTTATTATAGATATCTACACATACTACAACAAATACTTTAACAGTAATATCAAAGTAATATATCTGGTACCTAAGTTTAAAATAATACACAGCTACTGGCTCCTCCACACATCGACGAACGCGTACGAACATGTCGGCTGATGCATTCGCCAATGCATCTCCACGAAGCGATCATACATCAGTGGGTCCATCAGTCTGTTTTGGTTCTCGCCAGACGCAACACGTATGCACGTGCTTAATATCAATTGCATAATTGGCCGCTATACGCTTATAGGATAGTGACAGATGAAAATAAGATTGTATGATAAAATATTATTTAATAGAATAAAAGAGAAATTTGTAAAATCTAAATATTATCCTAAATGTCGTTTTATGTAGATATGTTTATATTTTATATTAAAAAAAACAATGTGTTGTTTTTGAAAGGAGGTATTTTATTTATATCATTTTATTAACCAACCACATAACACAAGTAATTAAATTAATTAAACAAACCTGAAACTCGCAGAACTAGCGTATGCTAGTATTATGACAGATACTGTCAGATACTTGTCAGATGCGAGACCTACTGTTGTGTTCCTCTGCGTAATAACTATAGCAAAGAGGTTTTAAGTTTCCATATCTTTCCTTCTAATATAATCTAATTTTACCCTCACGAAGAGGTCTTATAGTATTTTTGACTACCTTGTAACTGTCCAACAATGAAATCATGTCGCAGATAGTTTTAAAAACAATAAAATAATATACTCAGCTTGTTTCACATGTATTTGTTTGAAAAGTATCTTTCAAATCTGTCCTATACTTGTTCCGCAAACCGCCGCTAGGGAAATTTACTCGCCACCAATAGGATTCTATTTTAAAAAATACACTTAATATAAAAAAAAAATCATCATTAATAGAACAACATTTATAGAATACACACTAATTACAGTTAATCAAAGCCTCCTCCTATTTTTTTTGTTTATAACGCATACTGAAAATTAAAATTCTATTCCCAATACCAATACGTCGGCTGATTTGTGGATGCGAGCGCCGCTCGTGTTTTTTTAGCTCTTGCTTAGCGAATGCATTCGCTGACGGCATTCACGAATGCATTCGGTTATGTGTGGAGAAGCCATTAACAAACAAAAAAATAAGCGGGCCTTTTTTAAAAAAAAATGGTATCTACATATATTTCAATCAAAATTTATTTTAAAATAAATATTAAGGGGAACTAAGGGGAAATGTGCCTAGGGGCGCAAGTGTACAAGGCGGCGCGCGGCGCGAGTGCTGAAGGGGGCGCTAGGGAAAGGAAGGACCGGGCCTTTGTTATTTTTAGCTAAAACGGTAGATATATCTACTCATGATAGGGAAAGCAGTTTTTTTAGCTCATGATGCGGTTTTAGTGTACGGGCGCAAAATAGATTAATCCACCCCTGAATAGATATATCTAGATATCTATCTATCTATCTATTTAGATAAAGCTAAAAAAGCTTTTCTTAAAACAAATAACTCATGGCAACACTCGATGGCGTGGGTTCTTTGGTAGTCATTGTTAGCGATTTTATTTAGCGTGGGTTGAGTGGTTGGTGATACGATTTTTAAGAAACAAGCAAAAGGTGAGTTTAATGTATGTATTAGGACGTAATTAATAGTTACTTGCGACATAACTCAAAGGTGCAACCACACACGATTGTAAAACAAGCATAACGTATGTTAGAAGATACCTGAATCCGGAATATTTTTTTTATTTTCTATCTTCAAATGCTATATAATAATCATTAAATTTCAGCGTCGATGCGAATGTATTATTAATAAGGTGATTAATGTTACATGAGAAAATATATTCGCTCACATATACGAACAGTTACAGCTTCAAAATTCTATTCACGGTGAGCAAGCTTGTTGTGCTTACTTTTTATAATCATGAAGTAATATTTTGCTTGAGAAAATAACAAATGTCACAGTATAGATGACAATGTGTTTAGAGCAAAGTTGAAGTGTATAAACCATAAGATCCCACAATATTTTATAATTAACCATAATTTAATTTTTTATAGGAGAATGTTTGTCAATTTGAGAATCAATATGTGACAGAAAAGATGTTTATTCACTTAATATTAATTTTCAATAGTAAATTGAATGAATTTCGTTTTACTAAGTATCTGATTCAACTTAATTAATAGCATTATTTGTTTCAAATCAGATTTCATTCTAAATTAAAAGTTGTGTATGTTTATTATCATGATTTATTTGTTATCGGCTCAACAAAAACATTTTTTTCTAACATTGTTTTATAACAATAAATTAAAGATTATTTAAATTTAAATTCTTTTTTTAGTAACACAAATTTTTATGGCATCAGCGAAACTATTTATAGATATTTAATACATATGATTTATTAAAATTATTTTATGTTTTGGTAGTTTTTTTTAAACAAAAAAATCTTAAGTTACTTTTTCGTCCTTGAGTAATTACTTGAATTTATTTTTTTAGTTATATAACTATTATACTTATTAATTGTAAATACTAACTAAATAAAGTTTTCTTCAACAATATTATTGAAGGTGGTCTGCTTTGCGAAATAACATTTACAGTTGATATAGTTTTGTTTGACTATTTATTTAATTAAAAAAAAAGGAATTGTTTACTTGTATTTATGAGTATTTTCAATACATATTACCCTTGCCATCATATCAGTTTTAATAAATACTAGCTCATTTTTTATTTAATTTAATAAATATACAAACAATTTCTTTACTGGTTCACCAGTATTACATTAAAATATGAACTGTGCAGCCTAATAAGATTTTAATCTGTATTCTATAAAAAAAGGCAAATGAACAAAACATGCGAGTAACAACTTGTTACCTGCATAGAATTTGTCAATGTGATTTTCAAAATAGTTTCTTTGATTATTTTATTAACACATATTATAAATCAAAAGTCAAAAGTTAGGAAACACCAAAGAAATTAAAAAATAAAGTGATTATTAATGTATTACTTTATTTTTAAACCTAAAATTAGAATAACTTTTTAATTACAGAATAGCAACATTTATATAGCTATATAAATGTTCTTACGAAGACTACTCTCATTTAGATAACACATAAAAAATTGTCATCTTTAATAAATATTCTATTAACATTTTCAGCATCTTATCATTTCATATAGTGAAGTTTTGGTTTTCCAAAAAATTTGTAGATATTCCAATACAACTTCCAGTTTGTGCAAATAAGTACTACGAAAATTATGATTCTGTGCTTTTCTTTTTTTATACCATATGATTCAGTTAGAGAATATTTGGTCAGTGGAATGGCTAGTGCATGATTTTATTGTAAGTTTAGGTCGCAAAAGTAGTATTTCTAGATACAATAAAATTCAACAGTTAAATTTGAAATAGTTATAAAAAAAAAAAACAGCAGGTTACCAGTAGGATAAGGTTAAATGTCAGTTTTGTAGTATTATTACAAAATTGATGGCTACAAATAAAGCATTTTTCACTTATCTCAAACAATCTACTTGTTAGTTAATAGAACTGTTACTAGATATTTTGTTACAGTTCTATTAGCTTTATCATTAATAGTAAAATGCCAATGCGAAATAACTGTTTGCAAACATTGTAACAAGCAGTGGCGAATTAATTTTATAATTATTTTGTCAGAATTTTAACAAAATGAGGAATTTTTATTAAAATATTTGTATATTTTGCCACACAGATTATAATTTTCCATGTTTCAACATCTTTATATTTTTTATCTTTTTTTTTTTTTTTTATATCAGACATTGGTGTTCCCAATAGAAATATAGACAAAGTATTATTATCTTAATGCTAGACAAAACTGAATTGAAAACAGATCAACTGCAAATATTTTAATAAAATTTCACATCTATCTAAATAAAATGTCTATAAAATTTTTACCCAGTGAAATATTACAACATTATGTAATAATCTAATTGTTGCTTAGTGCCAGAATAGAGCTTTATATACAATATTATAAGTGTATTTTATTAATTTATCAGACATTAATAATTTCTATTATTATGCAATGCCTATCTTGATATATATGCTAAAAAAAATTAATATTTCAGAAACAAAAGAGTGACATCCCCACGGCATTGTGGATGCCAGGTAATATATTAACTGATTTATTAAGATTACTCACCTGCATGTATTGGGTACGACATCTATTAATTATTTAATACAAAAGAAAAAATAAAAATATTAAAGAGGGTATGATTTTTCTTTGTTATTATTATATTAAAAGAAAACTAAATAGGGTATGTATATTTTTTATTTCAGCCCACAATGTCGCAACAATATAGCTTACGGTGGAATAACCACCAACCCAACTTTATATCAATGTTTGGTAGCCTCCTGGCTACCAAAAATCTCGTCGATGTAACCCTCGCAGCGGAGGGGCAGCACTTAGTTGCCCACAAAGTCGTGCTCTCGGCCTGCAGCACATACTTCCATGTAAGTCTCATCATTAAAGATTTATTTTGTAACATCTCTAAGTAAAGATTAAACTGTAATTTGATTGTGATTATATATAAATTGGAAACAAACTATGTACACACTATTTAATATTACACAACTGGTCAAGAATCTATAATAACTTACACACTTTTTTTCATCATAGTAAAAAGTTTTATAATTTAAAATAATCTATTTCAGTCCCTTTTTGTTGACAACCCTTCGCACCACCCAATCGTTATACTGAAAGATGTGACTTTTAACAATTTATGCACCATGGTGGACTTCATGTATTATGGGGAGGTCAATGTTACCGAGGAGCAGCTACCCCAGGTTAATATTCAATACATGTGAATTAACAGATTTTTTAAGAAAGCTTACGACATTAACAATAATTGACCAAATTTTTCAGGTTCTAGAAACTGCAAAAATATTAAAAATCAAAGGCTTAACGGAAATGCCAGACTCGACGTCACTTACAAGATCTCAGGGAGCATCTGCAGATTTCCCAAATGCAGAAAACTCCAGCGAGACTAACAGACCCTCAGTGTCCCCTTCATCTCCTAACATTAAAAGGAAAAGGTTTGCAAATTCACATTCAGAATAAAATAAAAATACTAAATTTCTACTACTTTTTAAAATAATAAATAGGAGACAATGTTTTAAAAAGTTGCTAATGTTTTACAGACGCCGAGTAAGTTCGACGGGATCGGGCGTAAATTTGGTTGCCGACGACAACAGGAGTAACGACTGTGGGCAGAATATTGAATTAATGAGAGAGGCCGTCACGCTAAGTAGCGTGCCGCAACAAAAAAGGAGAGAATTAGATGAACGTATAGAAAATCAGGTGAGCCTATTGGTGTGTTCTGAAAGTTTATATTACGAATATAATATAATAATTAGACTTAAAATCACCCTGGTGTTAATTTTTTTCTCGAGTACTTTAAAAAAAAATGTTTACCACAAGTTTGCTAGTAATTCAAACAATGGGAGATCGTAAAGAAACCAGAAAATGTTTTTTAATGTGTGAATAAAATCATGTTTCAGACAGGGGAGCCGTCAAATATCAATATTGACCAGCTGGCAATTGATTCGAACACTGTGGGGATGTCACAAGGTTAGTAAATGTCATTTATTTCAAAAATAAGAGATAAGGAATTTACTTCTCTCAAAATCATCATCATTTCTTTATTGACCTTATTCATAGAATATACATATAATTCATATTTTCAAGAAAGCATTTTGCAAAAAGGATTTATCATAATATTATTATTTATTATATCTGTAACTATTAAATATTCATTTTTCTAATTAATATTTATATATAAAACGTAGTTGGGTTAGTTATAGTTATGCTTCAGCATCAATGTTTTGCCATTGATTTTTTGGATATATCCCTCTGTCCTGATTAACTGATAATTTTTTTTTAAACTTAAAGACAGACAAATTATGACAAAAATATTTTCGCGTATTTTGTATGGAACATGTTCCATAATAGTAACAGTGAGAATATGATTTGTATTTGAGTAGTATAAGGCGAGTGAAACCGTGTCGATTAGTTAGTATAAATAAAAGAATACTATTAAAACTTCCAGACTCATCATTACCTAGCCATTTGAATGTTATTGAAACTGCTTGTCTCCTAAACTAATCATTATATACTCGCAACTTTCAATATTTTGAATTGTCTCAACACAACTTTTCTAAATATACAATTTTTGAAAAATGAAATATTAATTCCATTGATGTATACTAATTATGTTATAAATGTGATCTATAGATGTCAGGAAAAAAAAATTATAAACACAAACTCTTTTAAAATGATTTAAGTTAATATATTAGTCAGATGGTGGTCAACATTTATTATCATAAGCATGAAATATTTTATAGTATTGGTCTCCTACTTCTCCATACATGGTTTATCTGTTCTCTCCGTCTCACTTTATCCTATTAATTAATGTGTGGCACTTGTCTTCTGGTTGACGCATATGTAGAATTGTGACCCATCTGTTCAGGAAACCAAATTCCCTTAAAAATTACCAGTTTGATATCATTTTATTCATACACTTTTGAACACTGACAAAAGTTTTAATAACATGACACAAGTGTTATAATATTAGGGAATTTCAACTTTTTTGCCAGATATATCATCAGTTTGAGATTTTTTTATTATTAAACTTACAAATATAAGTATGTTACTACTATAAACATTATGGAATATTAGGCGTTAGTCTAAAACAATCAAAACAAACTTTATTTTATAAAATGTAGTCAGTGTGACATATATATTCAAAGTTTTTTTTCACGTTTCATAACATTCATAAATAGCAAATCCATATGACTCGCGCCTGGATAATCGAGTGTCCACTCTACATAATGACAATGGTTTATTTGCTAATGTTTTACAAAAAAAAAGATACAAATTTTGTCTTTCAGGGAAGGGAGATCAATGACATGTAGATTTTTTGTTTATATATATTTTTATTATTTTTTCTTTGAATTGTATTACAAAATCATTTATCTCTCTTCCCAGGACAATGGAGTATGTTGGAGCATACATACCCTCGGTATTCGAACGCTTGTCTTGGCGGCGGCGGGTTTCAACCAGATCAAGGAATGTATCTTAATAATGTGATAAATCAACACGGAGATCCAGATATGAATCATTACGGGCAGACATTAGGAGTGCCGGGCCCGGCGCCCGGCCCCAGCTGTATCGCCGAAGCTCAGCCGAATCAGATGCAACAGATGAATCCGACGCCGCAGAGACGACGTCGCCAGACGAACCCTCAAGACGCCGAAAATTTTCAGAAGGCGCTGGAAGCCGTACGCGTCGGTGGTATCGGGTTCTGCAAGGCGGCACGCTTATTCGGAGTGAACAACCGAACGTTGTGGCTGGAATACAAAAAGAAGGGTTACCCAAACAACCGGCCGAGCATAAAGAGCAGAATTAAACGCGAACACCTCACTCCACCCCCTCACAAAGAGGAACACAAAGAGGAACCGCAGCATCACGATCAGCAGATGGCGTTAATATGTCCCCCGCACTCGGTCCCCGTGGGCTTCATAGATCCCCGGCCGGTGGACTTCCCTCTCCAAGTGAACAACGCCCCCCTGAACATCATCAACGGTGTAAACTTCCCGATGCAATAGAACGCGGCGTGCGGGCTGCAAGGCGCCGAGTCGTACTCCTTGTGACCCGAGTGGCCGGGCGGCGAGTGCGCGCCCGCCGCCGCCCCCGCCGCGCCCTCGCCGCGCCCGCACACGCGCTACGATGTCTATATGCAGATGCCCTTGTAAATATTGTTGTTCACCCATGTTCATTATCGTCCAGTATTACTCGGTACCCAGTCGGATACGAAATATATATTAATAAATATTACTCGTATTAAAGTGAGCGATCGGTGCAGGCCACGCGCGTCCTTTAGCCATAAACGGTAAGGTATGTTAAGATCTCAGTAGAACAGTAAGTAAATACAGGTATTTGATATCAGCTTTTTATGGTTAAATTCGTTTTATCATAACAAGTTACGTGTGCATCCGAATCGTGCGATTGCGAAATACTGCACACAGTGATAAGTTAAGATAGGTTATATTGCGACTTGCTATCTAGTGTAATGACTAAATACAGGGTCTTTGGAGGGTCGACGTCAAACTTGGGATGGATGTCAAAGAATGAATCTAAGAGGATCAAAATAAATACAGCTTTGCCATAAGCAAGATTACACGGTTTTTGAGTTATTCAGGTTATTGTAGTTTCGAAAAATACAGATTTTTTATAGGAATGAATTTTTATTAAATAATAATTTTTCGTCGTGACCATAACACGGTTTGTGCTATTTTTTCGCTCATTGAGCGTTGTTGATCTTTGAGCGTAGCATACACACCAATAGGTTTACCTGGTTTTCTAAACGTTCGTCTATCTCTCTATGTATTTGTTGTGCTACACTACTTAACGTAACGGCCTCTCGCAATCATTCGATACTCTACCCACAATTGTTACTCCGGTTATCGTCTGCCAACAAATTTATGCCCGATCCTGTCTTGTTTTTTTTTGTTGACTGGATTAACTACTCCTCAGTAACATTGACCTTCCCGTGAAATCAACCATCGTGCATAAATTATTAAAGGCATCTTTCAATATCATTGGTTGGTCGTTGTAAAAATATAATTTAAATTTAAAATATATAAATGAAACAATCATTTAGACGAAACAATCATTATCCGCAAAAAATTAATTTATAAAAAAATGATGCAGCATATAAATAGAAAGTCAAGATGCGGTTGTATGTTGTGGCTCCAGAAATGGGCATAAGGCCACATATCCGAAATGGTGGTGAATATTTTGAATTCTTATAAAAATTAGTTAGTTTTTTTTTTTCAAAACTGCAAAACCTGAATAACTCGAAAATCGTGTTACTTTGCACATGGCAAACTATTTTGATCCTCTTATAGTAATTATCTATGGATGATAATAATAGATAGATTCCATAATATAGATAGATTCCAAGTTTGACATCGACCCTTCAAAGATCGTGTATCTTTTTTGCGAAAAAGATTGACTGCCATTTTTCAAATACTGATCATAAGACATCTGAATCTGAATTATTTTTGAAGGAGAGCATAAATTAATTTCTATGATTATTTTTTGGTATTAATCGTTTTGTGCTGTACGTAATGCATATAGCTTGGTTACAACCGCTATGCCGCGCTTAGGGTAAGCGCAGCGAGACTAGGAAGTGGGGAGGGGTAGGCGTATCGGCCGTCAACACACAACGGTTGTACCGTAAAAAAAGTTATACCTCTACCACCTTAATGATAGTTATTTTACAATCTCTGAACGTCATATCAAGTTATATTAGTTATATCTAAGTAAACCGAAAAATTTATTTTCTACTTTCAGAAATGATGGAACTTGTATACAATATTTCATAGCCTATTCAACCCCTCACAACCGTTATTTAGTAATAATAAGTACCACATTTATATCGGTTCAGTACATTAGGCGTGAAAGTGAAAGTCATTTCACAAATTTTATCAATCCAAACTAGGAATTTTGTATTTATAATTTCGGAATTTACACGCCAGTCATAAATTTAAGGCTTCAAATTATTGAAAGCCGATATTATAAGATCTGTCCCGCATTATCAACCGAACGAACTCCGTATCATCTGGAAATCACCTAGCGCACCGAAC
>DVXP01002190.1:0-13235 GCA_018235645.1 Junonia grisea | reverse complement strand
GTTGACAGGCATATTAATTTTTTAACTATTTATTTTATAGACATCCCTAAATAAACGCGAGCGAAGCCGCGGGTAACCGCTAGTGTATAATAATACTCGTATGTACACGTAATAAGCTTGTTTTACCTTTAACGACAGATTAAGCATGATGAAAAAAATAATACAAAAATATAGCTTAATTTACAAATAACAATAAAATATTAATTATTATAATAAAAACCTCTCATAGACGTCAGTCCAACGCGGGTCCTCTTCGTGTTCTGGGTTCACCATTCGTTTCTGACAGAATCTCCTAGGCTTTTCATTACACGTTTTGTCGGCCTTTGCCTTAGATCTTTCTTGGAGATGTAGTTTAGCGCATTTCATTGTGTTGTTAAACCTGGTAAATTACAATAATAAAATAATAAAACTTATAATGTGTTTTATACAGTGTGCCCAGGCCGATCGATGCAAATTTTTGAGGACGTGATAGAAGAGGTAATTTAGAGTCTATTTAACGTCATTTACCTTAGTACTAAGTTTTACAGTTTTCTAGAAAGTCGCGATTTTGTACTTTTTTCGGAAAACTCCACTTTTCCATCTTTAAACGCTAATAATACCTACAAAGTGTCAAAGTAGATGAAAATTTACAATTGAATACAAATTGAAATTTTCTTCAACTTTGACAGTAATTCTTTTGGCTAAATTCAAAGCAATTTTATTAATGTTTTTACTTAATTTAGTTTATAATTTAGACTCTAAATTACCTTTTCTATTACGTCCTCAAAAGTTTGCATCGACCCGCCTGGCACCCCATATAACTCATAAAATCGTTATATTTGTCAAACTGTATTTGAGATTTTTTGGGACTGCCACGGTAAGATCGATGTCATCGAACGAAAGCGTAGCCTACTTGCGCCTTATGAAGTAATCACCACCGTATATATGTATGTATGGTACACCATAGCAGACGTGTAAACTGTATGTATTTTATAACTGACTTTAAAATTAAATTTTATTAAATTAATTTTATTATTTTATTTTCATATTTTTAAGGGTTTTTTTCACAAGTCAAGTACAAAATCGTGAGTAGTAAAGCAGCCTGCAAATATCCTACTGCTGGGCAAAGCTGTCTTCTCCTATTAAGGAAAAGGTTATAGAGCTCAATGCACCACGTTGCTCCACTGCGGGTTGGTGATTAAACATGTTTTAGAATTTCTTCCGGCAAATAGGTACAGGTACCTCACGATTTTTACTATTTAAAACAAATTTAGCACTTAAAAATTCAGCGGTACTAGTCTGGTTTTGAACCCGCGACCTTTGGGCTAGATCGATGTATTCTCAATATTAGGCCATCTCAGCTCTTCTGAATAGGTCATAATTAATATCCTATGAGATCAAAATATATATCTCATGTAGAAATATTTTTTTAAACTTTTTAATAAAAAATGACGAATTTATGAGGTGAGAAAAAGTATACATATACCAGAATTAAGTAGTTTTCAATTCTGGTATAGGTATGTAATTTTTTTCTTTTTTGTGAGTCGATTGGAAACCAGGTGAAAATTATAAAGAGATTGATATTTTTACATACAAATAAATTATATGTGAGTGGTATCGTATAGATTAAAGAAGTATTTAATTGGTTACCATTTAAAGATACTAATTAAAATAGAAATAGATATAAACGAAAGATAACAAGACTTTGATTCTATTAGCGAAGTAACTATTAGCATCAATTAAGTCCTTTCGTGATTTCAAGTTATTAACTAAGAGACACTATTGCACGAAACTGTCTTACAACGGTAGACTATAATAACTTTAATTTTACGATGTTGAAACTTCGTACTTAGATAAATATAGCTAAAAATCGTCATGCTTGTTTTATTACATGTTCCACAAAAATACTTGTAAATAGTAATCCAACTGATTGTATGTTATGTCTTGAGGTTTCATTTCAAATTTTGTAACAGTAACTAAAGAGTTGTTAAGCAAAATCTGCGAGAGCTTTTTCTTATGATTAAAAATCTTAAATGGTTAAAATGCTACTGGAAATTACTGTACTTAAGAGATTAAAACGATTAATAAATCGCCTGAAGCGCAATGTAGTTTTTGATTACCGATTGTTTGGTATATTTCATTCCAAGGGTTAAGGTCGTCAAGCTTAACGACTAATAAAATTTAACCTACAATGTAAGCCGGAGTTACAAACTGACAACGCTTTCATTATATTTTGCTATATATTTTCTTATATACTCAAATATTTTGAAAATCTAATTAATTGTTAAAGAATAATACCTATATAGGTATATTGTATATAAAAAGTAAGTGAACGGCAACGGTATTTATGTGTTACTCTGTCACTATGAGAACATAACACTGCCTTGACAGATTAAGTTATTATTTACCAAAAAGATAAAAATGTTTTGTGATAACCAACTTTCCAATATCTGGTTACAGCTTAATTTCTATCCAAGATGACTACTAAGTCACTACAGGTGAGACGTCTATCTAAACTGGAGATCGAGGGTTCAAACCCTGGCTAGTACCGCTGAATTTTGAACAAGAACTAAATTTATTTTTAAATTTATCTCATTTGCATGCAAACCTGCATTTACTGGGAGACTTTTTGACACATGTCTATTCACCAACCCGCGGTGGAGCAGCGTGGTGGTTTAAGCTACCTAACCTCCAGCGTGGTGGTTTAAACTATTTAACCCAGCAGTGGTACATTTACTGTTATTTTACTTTTTAGCTTGTCTAATTTCGAGTACATTTTTACTTACACACATATATAAGTCCGTATTGACTACATTTTAAACTAATAAAATGACAAATCACCATACTATTATTTTATATGTACCTACAGTGAATTGAATTAAAAATGCATACCTGAGGTATGCATTTTTTATTCAATTCACTGTACTTATTATTATATTTCTATTATTATTATTATTCTTATCTTGAAATACAGACAAACGGACAAACAGACAATTCAGAAAGAGAGTCAGAGAAACGATCTATTAAGCATTCCTTACCCTAAAAAGAAACACAAAATACTCGTAAAGGTTAAGGTGGTGATTGAGGCTAAACTAATTATTTTATAATAAATAAATAAAACAAACCTCAGTCTACATAGCACTACAATGCGGAAACATTAGTAAAGTTAGTGCATGTGTAATACCTAAATAGCGTGTTCATACAAGCATAAGCATAAGTTTATTCGGATTCGTCATAAATTCCTGCGCTTGCTTTTTATATTCTATAACCTATTTATAGCCATGTGTTTACAATTTCAAATAGAACATTTGTCTTTGAATCAAAAAGTTAACCTAACCTAGCCTAACTTTCGTTTCCATAAACATTATCTATAAGTACAAATCTATAAAGTGCATCGTAAAAAATAATAATGACGCGACCACGGATCGTGATATTATGCTAATTTTATAAATCATGTTATAGTAGATACCTCAATTTATTTTTATTGAGCCTTACAAACGATACAAAATACACAAATGCTGTTAACTAATAAATCTAATAGCTGCAACAAATACTTTCAACGAATTAAACAGCACACAAATTAGCAATTATTTTAAGCGAGGACTTAGCGAAGCGTCTTCTTATTCTTTTCTAAACGCATTGTTTAGTTTCTATTCATTTTGGAAGTAATTATGTTGGACGTCGTTTTCTACCCTTCTCTTTCTTTCTTTTGATTTGTTCTCAGGTAAGAGTGAGAGGGATATGCAAGTTTTTTTGGAAAGTATTGATAAAGCTACAATGCCGGCAGGATGGTGTATTTGATCTAGCAACATAGCGGTCCACATGTTCTTGGGAATGGTTTCACGAACGATGCAAAAAAATGTTTCTCTGTGTTATTATATCCGGATTGGACAGTTTTGGTACTTGGTCCAAAATTGTAGGATTTATGTACAGATTATGTTGTGGGTATTTAAAAAAAAATTAAATATGTTAGTATCATAAAATCAGTTTTTTGCGGTAATAAATAAAATTTTAATTTTTACTATACTGCCAACGAAAACGTGTATTTTGTTTTGTTTATCAATGTTACGATGAAAGTATGATATTTTATACCTGATATTTTTATAATATTTACAAACATATTATTACGTTTAATAAAAAGAACGAAGAAAGAAAGAAAATTTTTTTCCTGTAATTACATATAATATTTGTGTGCCACAAGTACGGAAAAATAACAGCTTGTTAACTTATAAAACGAATAAAATCGCCTATATCGATTACTTAGTCTTTACAAAATAAAATTTGCGATGGCTTAATCGTGACTTAGCGGTATCACTTTATCGGTTTACTTTGCATAATTACTGACACAGAATAAAAACACATTTGGCTGCTTTTTTCAAGCCATCCACCATATTTTTAGCGGGCTCAAATTTCAACGTAACACGCAAGCCTGTAAATTACAGCACAAACCAGACTCATTTAGAAAAGTAGGTTAATTTAATATAATTTATTTTTGTACCAGTAATTAAGTTGCAGTAACGTAACATAGTTAGGTAATCGTTAAGTTAGAATAGAATAGAATAGAATAGAATAGTTTATTGCAGTCGAGAATCAAATCCGGTGAGTCGGCCTAAATAATAGTTGCACACAACGTCGAAATAATAGGCACAGCTGCTACACGGCTAGAGAAGCACACAGACGAAATCTTCGGTGCATCCATTGCACACAGACATCTTGAATAACAAAAAAAAAAACGAATTATTATTATCCTAAAGACAGGACATCAATACCATACACTCAATTGTACACCTTATTCCCGAAACTCAAGGATCAAAATAAGAAACTACGTGACGTGAAAACGATTAACTTAGATTTTATCCTTAACGGCATGAGATATAGGCCATTGTAATACTTTGGCTTATTAACGGAAGACTCAATATGGCTTGTAGATTTTTGAGGAATTCAAGTTTAATAATGTTTTGAAAAAAATGCTATGTATCTTAGTAGGCGCCAAATGCACGATGCACATCTCCTACGAATTCTGTTGAATTTCGTTGGACGTGATGTTTATTGCACATCGGATATTACGAGCTTATGATAGCACGTGGTTAAGCTGAGTACTTAAAAATTAGATTTTACTTGCTGGGGATTAAGTTTTATACGTCGTGAAGACAATGTCTTTAATCCTTGAAACAAAGCTTTGTGACAGTTTAGTCGTTATTATTTAAGAAATGTAATTGTCAAGGTAAAAAGCTTTTTTCGACGAATAGGGAACTACATTATACATATTATATATTATTATATGATATATACATATCTAATATATTTTTACTTCTTAAAATCTTAGGTGTTTTTAAGACGAATTTAATTAAATGTATTCAATAAATCAACGTGATATCTATACCTATATATGTTACCCGTATTTATATTTCGTATATGAAATAGGTGTATATGTATCACTATAATACTCGTATTTATAATAGTTCAAATAAAAAACTGTCGTCAATTTATAAGTTTTAGGAAGCTTTAATAAAACATTAAATTTAAAACGAATTCTCGTTTGTTCCGTACTTTCTTTTCTAAAATCTGGAAAATCTTATTTCTATTTCAACGACAAACAATAAAAGACAAAGAACGTTTTAGTAACCGACTGAGACAATTGAGTAAATTAGAAAAGGCTTGAATTTACTTTTAAAAGTTCATTCTGTGAGACAGACTAAATTTCGATTGTTATAATTTATTTGTTAATAATACTTTTTGTTCCGCTCTTTACTTAAATCAGACAAAATATTAATATTAAATAAGCAACTGAAAACTTTTGAGGGTAAATAGGTATTTTTAATGTATAAGTCGGTCTAATTAAATACATTAGTTAAATTTAAATTTGTTTGGAGTGAGCCTGTGTTAAATATATTTAAATTACCTCAAAAGAGCTGAATAATAGAAGTAGAAATATATATTCATACAAAATCGTATAAAATTAACTTTAACAATACAAGTACACCTTTCTGTTAGCAAAGCGCCGTTGTACCTGTACAGGGGTTGAAACTGGATATCCTTGACCTCTTTCAGCTAAAACCCTGTTCTCACTTGCAACCTCGCATCGATACAAATATGACCACTATAATACAACCTGTCACTGGGTCAGATATAACAAAAGGGGGTCGAAACGACCACTACGTATCGATTGCACTACCGCATCCTAATTCTCCAGTCCGTTTCTCGATTACCATGACAAAAGGCTGACCCCCTGAGATTCTCAAAGAAATAAAATCGTATCTCTGACCACGCCTATTGCCGAAATGCTGTATTGTGTTACCAATTTAAACGGTGACTGATTTATACGCTCTTTTTTTCTGTCCAGGCAAATTAATGTTTGTCTCGAAATAATTATTTGAGCCGCCTCTTATTACAAGACTAGTTTTGTTGGTTAGAAGTGCTTGCAGCGGGAATTGAAGCGTTTTGAACGTTACGTAGTAGACAACTATCAAAGGTGTCAGTTCTATAGAAATTGCCATCCACAATCAAGACCCCTTTGCCCTCGAATCTATCACAGGCCATGTGCGCGAATATGTAGCAGTGAGTAAATAAAGGGATGATATATTGTGAAGACTGATGTGATTATAAAAAACTATTTCCCTTAGTGCTGTCAAGGTGCATTCTTTTGAGTGTTGCGCCGTAGACAATTTAAGTTTATCGATATCGTTTCTTTTTTTTTAATTTGCTGTTTCCTTTGCTTTCTGATATATTTATGAAATTGAAATAAATTAATAGCAATGAAGACAAAGTTCTACTTTAACTACTTCGTAGTTTGTCACGAAAACAATGATACAGACACAAAAATAGTTCAATAACAAAAATTATTAAATCAGCGTGATACCTAAATAACACTTTATTTTCTATGCTTTAATATAAATTGTCGACACAATCCACCCCTTCTAATTATTAAGCTTTTATCACCTAATTATCGATACTTTGGGGTCGATAAAATATTTCGTCTTCTCTACCTCATCTCAGGTGAACGTAATCGTTGTGGGAACTAACGCGGCCGTCTCATTTATAAAATTTTCCGTCTCTCTCTAAAATTGTTAGCAAGACAAACTGACAAAGCGCATTGAATGCGATAGACGGATAGGTAGATGGTTGAATGGAAAGCTTTCGCGCTTGCATACTTTAATAAAAACGCTCAAAATTAATACAAATATGTATATTATTTACTATAGGTAAATATGATTTGCACGCAGTACTCTAAATATTGCTTATGTCCATAAGAAATAATGTAGCATTCATAGTAAAATAATTTTTGAAATTGGTCTAAAAGTTTATAAGTTTTTAAGTTACATTCATGCAAATCTTTCCCCATTACAATAGTTTATATATAAACATAGAATAATTGTTTGAACTTATAAAGACACATATTATTTTTAAAAAGTATTGATTTTTTTGTGGAAGAATCCAGCAGTAGGTTACTGATTACAGCTCGCTCGTATTTAGACAAGTTGGACCGGTGCAGAACCAACTCATGTAACTGCCTGTTTGTACGTCAAAGGTATGTGATATGACCGCTGACTTGATGGAATTAGGAGATCATAATACAGTACCAACTAAAGTATCTGTGTTAGGTAACTAACATAGCTTCGTCTTTTTTACAGACAGGAATAATGAAGCCATAAGGGAAGGAGAATGAACCCTAGTCCTTCCCTTGTTTCCTACCCGAGTAATTGTCACACATTTTTGGTTATATTAGTGTCAGCGTAATATAAAACCTAAAATCACCTCCTTGATCCAATATCTTCCTATACTTAATTGCTGAATTGTCTAAAGCTAATTTAGTGAAATATCAATAACCATAAAATTTATGAACCTTGTGAACAGATAAATTTATCTATACGTTATTTTTGTGTATTGTTTAAAACTTACAATACACGAGTAAACAATGGGGAGAACAGTGAGTCGTACTTCGGTTCCTTTGTCGGTTGCCTTTAGTTGTGTTAAAGGCGCCGCTAAATACGAAAATTTTACCTCCAACCCATTAAAAAATCGCTTTCTACGTGAAAAATATTACTCGCAAATTGACTTGCTAATGGCAGATTATACAAGCACAATGCTGTCAATTTATTTATGGGGTTTCGGGTCGCTTCGTTATTGCGTTAATTGACGATTGGTATTACCTCGTGATATCGCCTGATTAATAACTGACTGCCAGCACTGGGATTTGCACTTAACGCTTAAGCTCTGCGTACATTTATAATGAAAGTAATATTAAAATATTAAACCAACTATAAAAGAAACAAAAATTAGAGAATAGTTTTTGAAGTCGTTGTGTGTATCTAAATCTTTAGGATCGCTCTAATAACACAGGGACCTCGATAAATTGGACTAACGGTTTGGGAGATATGCGCGGACGAACATACAGATATTTTACAGATATACACTTGTGAATTTTGGTACATGTGTTTAAAAGCTATTCCCGACTAACATATCCAAAAACTGCGCATTTCTGAGAATAATGTACACATAGGTACAGGTCAAAATGATAAATCTTCTTTTTGAAGTCTGTTAAAAACGATTGCTATAGCCAAGTTTTTTATTAAAATATAATAGCCCAAACTGACATTTTAAAAATAAATAATCGCCAGCGGCATAATGATTATTGGTATAGAAGAATTATAAATATCGCTAAAGCTAGTATTATTTACAATTTTTTGTCAAACTATATACCTACTTAGCTGATATATTCAGTGGTGCAAATTTCGTATGGGTGCTGCATAATATGATGTGACGTGATTGCGAAGATCAATATCATATGGTGCCAATAAATGTGCCTCAGTTTATGTAATAAAATAGTCGTTGAACATGTTGTACCTTTATTCACTAGGTTCCGCTGTACCGCTCACGGCAAATAACCATAAAAATACGAATACTGAACGACGTGTTACGGACTATTTAAATAATAACATGCGTGGATATGTAACTTTCATTATTGTGACGAATAATGGCATGATATATAATAGGTATAATTTATTGAAAGTCCCGTCTTATATTTTTAAAAAGATTTACGTGTGATAAGTGCGCGATTGATAGATCATCTCAATTCTACATAAAGCTTTTTAAAGTGACGTGCTATAATAATACAAAAATCGTATACCGATCATATTTTAACGTGCGATTCCGGCTGCACGCGTGCATACGTGGCATACGTGTAAACATTCTGCGTTGCGCTAATTTGTTGTTACATTATACGTGTTATTTTTAGCGGGACACGTGACGAAGTAAACAAAGGGAACTTGTTACCGGTAGCGAAGCCGTGCAAGCGCTCTGTCTACCCGGTGTCTGCGTCGCGACTACGCGAGTGTCTTAATAGCAAGGCTCACTTCTGTTAGGTCGCGACCATAATTGACACGCGATGCGGATACCTTCTTGACTGATTTTAAATATTCTTTCACAGTTATAATGCTATATTTTCACTAATTACTGTTAGCTATAGTAATTGGGTGTTATTATAAAAATCGAATGTTTATATTCGATATCAATCTCAGCCGTCAAAGAGCACAGCAGCATACTGCGGACCGAAAGTTTATACCTAGATATCCCACCCCCAGATCTAAATGCAGCTAATTCATATGTCATCTAATTCCTAAGCTATAAGCTCTACGTAGGTAGGTAGCTTCAAGAAATATTATCCAGTATTTGAATTTTTTGGTTTAGCTTCCTTTAGATTTAGGGGTGCGATATGTCCAACCATGTGAAGATAAGAAAAACTGCTCGTTATTCTATATACATATAAACATTATGATTTTAATTAATTTATTGATTAAGCTAATACCTCGGAATAAGGTGTAATTTTTCGAAATACATACTCCGGAATTGAGTGTCTTATAAGCTTTTACACTAAACAAGTGATAGTCGAATATTTAAACAGTAATAATATCAAACATAAATTGCACAAACAAGAGTGACAGCGAGAGAAATACGTAATTGTATCGGAATATGATTATTTTGTACAATGTGCGTACGCCCTAACAAACATACGCGTATTAAACTTGCTAACAATTAGTAAAGTGTCCTACTTCTATTCAAAAGCATTTCCTTCGTTATTTACCCACATGGTATTTTTTAAATACACTTTACACATGAAACACTATAAGGTACTCCTGCTATATTTGTTTGTAGTTAGTATAGCCCCGGTGCGGCACTGTCACTTATGTAAAAATGTAGTTATTCAAATTTTTTATCAAAATTTAAATGTAACAAACAAATATTTCCTCTTTGTAATATTAGTATAGATAGGCGAGATGAGTTGCTTACACTAAAACTATCAATAAATATTATTAAAAATATATTTTACAATTATTTAAAACTTTAACCACCTCAGAAGTAACGTTAAGTAAAAAAAACAAGAACAAGTAGTTTAATAAGTTTTACTTTATCGCACCAAGTAACAGGATGCTCTAGGATAAATTATTAAATATTTAACTCATTTTTGAATTTTTTGCAAAAGTGACAGTGGTGTAAAAATTTAGGTTTAAGATACTACTTTATTAAATACAGTTTTTGAGATCTAAATTATAAATTGAAATGTATGTAGGTACATGTACATGTATTACGACTTCAGATTTTGTGGTAGATTTATTTTTATGGTGTCTTTAGATAATTAAAACCGTTGTATGTGAGATATTTAAGTTTATTTCCTATATTTATGCAATTATCACAAATACCTATACAAGTATGGCTGCACGGGTGCAATTATGATAGGTATATAATGGAATTTTTAAAGAGGTAGCTGGGTGACCGAATACTTTAAATAAGTAAATGAAATATACCTATTACATTTTTTTTGCTTCAGTGAAAACAAGACCATTTGAACAATAACAATAAAATACATTTTATCACTTATTTGAATTAATTTATATTTATAACAAGTTTCGGCTTCCAAAAAATATCATAATCAATTAAAAGACACTCTTAATTGATTCATTTACATCAAGAAAACATTATCACTTGCATTTAATCGTTGACATACAACCACAATTTTTGTTTTTGTTTAGATATCCTTTAAATAAAGTGGACATTAACATTGATTTTCCCAAACTGATTGTACATATAAATCGCAATGAAAAAAACGAGTTCGACCACCCATAATGCTTTAAGGAACTATTTTGCATCTCCTTTACACTCTTACGTTTAGTATACTTGTGTCTTTATCTATTGTTTAACTATTATTATCATTGCTGTTTAGGGGTGGTCCTTTTTCTATCGACGTAACACTTTGATTGACTTTAGCAAAGTTTACTAACTTTAGATAATATTATTATTTATAAATAGATAATAAGTTATCATCGTATCGATGATGAGATTTCCAAAAAATAACGTACCTACGTATACCTAGCAATGCCATTTTTATAAATAACATCATATAGATGTATTGAAAATATTACACATTCGTTAATGTATTGAAATAACTGTTTAAATTAAAAAGTCAAGGACAAACTTAATTCGTTTTTATATAGGTACACCTATCTATGAGAATACATGTTTGTTGCCGGCCAAACTCGATTTTAGAAAAAACTAGTTGGTCCTATGCCAAATTGACTTAAGTTAGGCGTGCCAAGATCTAGATACCTATTAGATTTAAAAAGGGAAGTGAATTTAATTTGAGCTTTTTCAGCCTCTTAGCCCCATTAGCTTTATGGTAAAAATATACATACATATATGTATATGTGGGCGTAGCTAGGATTTTTTTTAGGGGTGGGCAAAGTTGGCCTCAGGGGGGAGGCAAAATTGGAGTAATTAAGTGCTAAAAACAAAATGTTAGTTTTTTGGTTAATTTGTACTATTACTTGCCAGGGCCAGCAGAACCT
The DNA here is from genome assembly GCA_018235645.1 of Junonia grisea. Classification (NCBI taxonomy): domain Eukaryota; kingdom Metazoa; phylum Arthropoda; class Insecta; order Lepidoptera; family Nymphalidae; genus Junonia; species Junonia grisea. The sequence goes on along the minus strand of DVXP01002190.1, from coordinate 1,416 downwards.
GTGTAAAAATTTCGAAATAGGTAAAAAATTTAAAGGATTTTAAAATTTCCAATAATTCAATTGGCATCCCGTAGGGCAAGCGCCCTCTCCTGCCCTACCGTGGCTACGCCCATGTATAATAGTTTAATCATAATTTATACTAGTTACTAGCAAATATAGTTTTAGAAACAACGTGAAAGATTTAATATACCTACTTCGTTTTATTAGTTAAGGTAAGTGCACCAAATTCAACGGTATTTGAAAAATGGCTTAATCTATTAGTTTCATTTTATGCTAGAAAATGGTTAATTTCTTTATTATTATTTTTAAAGTAAAATAAAAAAATGATTTTATTGATTAAGCCGAATACCTCGGAATGGGGTACCCTTACCATAACTAGGCAGTTATTATTAGTTTATTTAAAAAAAAATAGTCATAAAGTTATACGTTTCTATTTACCTATAGCCGTGAGTGATATTATGTATAACAAAGGCAAAGACAGCAGATATTATTTATATGTACGTCTATCTGTCTATCTATCTTTTAATCTATTTAATATATTTAAAGGAGCTATTCTTGTGTATTTATATATTTATACCACCAGTTTTGGATACGATTTCGCTGAAATTTGTTAGTGACCTTTCTTGACTTAGTGTTACTAGCTAGTCCTATGTAGATCGATCTAATCTTATGTGCTTATAAATTCGTTTTTGTAACTTAAAAGGGCTCCAAAGCTCGATAGGCATTACGCCTAGGCACTGAAATATAATGAAATAATTGTTTATTTGCATATTAAATATTATTACGATACAACCGTAATATACTCGTACACAATGAAATCAAATATATCACTTGGAACATAAGGTACAGGTAGCCTATGTTGGGCACATTGCACATACATCTATGAAATTTACAACGTTGAGTTCTAGATAGTGCGGGTAGTTATTATCTTTGAATATGAAGGGTTGGAGCGTCTATAATAACACTGCAAACACGGTTCTCGCTAAAGGCAAGTTCACTGCTTTTGTCTAAAAATTAACTCTGAACTCTCGGCCCGGAGTTACATTTTGTTTACATTCCTGAAACCTTTGTTCGACTCTTCTACGAATACAATGCTAATAAATTTTAATATAATTTATCGTGCATTTCAGGTTAAATGTTAATGTTTCTAAGTTCTAGTTAACATAATATTTTTAACACTCGTTTAAAGTGTATAAATATTTAAATATAAGCAATTATGTTTATTGATTTTGATTACTGACTATTGTTGAATTGAATGTTGTATCAGAATGATTTAAGAAGATTTATCAAAAAAAAATACACAATATTGAATACGGGTAGGGATTGCAATCCGGTATCATTTTCAATCCGGCCGGATTTTACCGGATTGACGCCAATCCGGCCGGATCCGGCCGGATCCGGACCGGATTTTAAAGT
>DVXP01002189.1:0-13235 GCA_018235645.1 Junonia grisea | reverse complement strand
CTAACATCAAATTTCAAACCTCAATAACAGCAATAAAAATGATTCCTCAAAAATTCCAACTACTGTAAAAACTTACCTGTTTAATCTACTTTTTAACGGTGTATCAAACTTTGTAAGTTAATAATAGTTTTTTTGGAGAAAAAGAACATAGTGGTGGCTATAGGCGCAATACTTAGAATAATACGCTCGTAAATTTTCATATTTCTTTTATTTTTACGAAGCAATTTTTTTCTCATGTTTAGTTATTAATTTCAATCATAATTGATGTTCATAATATCCATCACCATTTCGGATCCAGACTTGTGTTCTATTGCCTATCTCTTTAGTCATAACATACAACCGGATACTTCCTGCCTGTTTATACGTTGTATCATTTATTTTTTGAATTAATTCATTTCGGTTAATGGTTTCTTCATCACACTTTTTCTTTTTTTGGTTGTCTTTTTGGTTGTCTTCATACGTTCTCAGACATTAAAAAAAATCAATAGGTGTTAAATCAAGGGATCTAGTACGCCAGAGAATCGGTTTATTTTTGCCAATTCACCGACTGGGAAATTTTATGTAAACGAGTGTGATTTTTGGACCAATAATAAACAATTTTCCCATATCAACGCTAATTCTATCTGGATTTAAGTTATTGGTCCGCATATTATGCCGAATAGATTGGTAATAAATTTTTACGTTTATTAAAAAAGGATTCTCCTACCAGGTTAATCGGTGTAGCTGCTCTGAAACGTTACTAAACTATCATATTTCAAAATAATGAACGCCATACGCGTTACACTCAGTTAATACAAAACAATTAAAATTAAAAATTTCCCAGTCAGTGGATTGGGCGACATAAACCGATTCTCTGGCCTGCTAGATCCCCAGATTTAACATCTGTTAATTTTTATGTCTGAGAACGTATGAAGATTTTGATGAATAAATAAAATAAATAAATGATGCAGCGTATAAGCAGGCAGAAGAGATCCAGTTGCATGTTATGACTAAGTTAAACTGTAACATGTTATAAGAGATAGGCAAAAGAACACGTAACTGTATCCGAAATAGTGGTAGATATTTTGAACATCAATTATGAGTGAAATTAATAACTATTAAAAAGAATTGTTTCGTAGAAATAAAAGAAATGTGAAAAATTACGAGCATATTGTTCAAATTATTGCGACTATCGTCACTACTATGTTCTTTTTTCCAAAAAAAACTATTATTAAGTAACAATGTTTGATATACCATTTAAAAGAGGATTAAACTGGTAAGTTTTTTCAGTAGTTAGAATTTTTGAGGAATCATGTTTATTACTGTTATTGAGGTTTGAAATTTGATGTTAGTGCAAGTAAAAATCACTTCATCAACTTTGAAAATTTATTTTTAATACTTTGAAAGGGTTTAGGATTAAAGTAACTATTTTGCCGAAATTATCAGCTATCCTAGAAAAAAATAAAATTGAAATTATAACCCAAAAGCGTTCAATAATTTTTTTATTTAATTTTTCTTATGAAAAACTGGTTATTTTGAAAATTTTACAGAAACCTGAATAACTCAAAAACGGTGTAACTTTTGTATAAGGCAAGTTGCATTTATTTTGTTCCTCATAGGCCACTCTATCATCCGGTTCAAGATTGACATCTACCCACCAAAGACCCTGTATAGGTATAAAAGAGATTTACTATAATTATAGTAATCCATCATGATATCTCTGGAACTATAACACATATAAACCATAAACAAGTAAAGAATATTCCTGCTATTAAAATATCTACTAAGCATAGATTTTATGATATTCCACTCCTAACGAAACAAAAAATACGGAAGCAAAGCAGCGAGAAACTTCTAGATCGTTTATATAGTCATATATTATGTATATAAAATAGTGTAAAAAGCGATAGTAAATTGTTACGCAACAATTTATTTTTATCCCATTACTGAAAATGCAGGCGACGAGAGAAGGATTTAGAGCTTAATCCCCGCTGCGACACTGCAGATTGGCGGATATGCTCGCCTAAGATTTATCGGAGAACATGCAGATTTAACCTCAATATTTTCAACTCGTGAGATGCTTTGTAGACATTATTTTTATTTTTGCAAGATATTATTTTCAAAAAAGGGCCACGACTTTAAATTTTAATGTCGTGCAGAGCAGTTCTTAATCTGGGACGTTATAATCACCTATTTTGATTTAGAAACAAAATTATTTTTTTTAAACAATTAAGATAAAAAAAATTAGAAAAGAAAATAGAAAGAAAAAATAATTTAATAGTCAAATTGAGAGCATCCTCCCAGACGTCTTATATGAAGTCGGTTTATTGAAATTTTCTAAGAAAACGTTTTCAAATGGAATATTTAATATCTCTAGAAAATATAAATCCTTAGCTTTTTCCGCTGTATCTGTGCGATCGTTACCGCCGTCTTCGGGGATTATTATTATATTCAATTCTTGTGACGTCAAGACGCATTTAATTGCCTTTAGAAGAACTGCATAATAGTTATAAATTATAAGGAATATGATATATTTTTATATAAAGCATTAACCAATTGAAGAAATATGTGATTGAAAAAAAAAGAAATAGTTATGGTACCTATTCTCTATGTAGTAAATAGGCTAACTTAGCCTTTCAGTGGAAAAATAAAGTTTTTGTTAATTCATGAAATTTAACAACTACGAGAAAATTAAGGGGTAAAAGAAAAACATCATACAAGTGTCATCGTTTTTTCTTTAAACACACCAACTATTATAACGTTAAATACATATTTATTTAAGTAAGATAAATCTTTTATCAAAAACATGGTTCAATTTTGAAGATGAAATAAGATATTGCGGATTAGACGAGATTACGATTCCGTTTTGATATCTTTAAATCTGAATTATCCGACTTTATCATTTCGACGTCTTAATGTCCAATTTGAATATAGCTGTCAAGAATTTGACATCTGAAATGGTTTGATATTGAAGCCTAAGGACCTTTATTAAGGGTCATGGATATAATTCCGAGCCTACATCTATGTTTTTGTGCTATAAAGTTTGCGTACTCGGCAATGGAATCATAATAGAAATATCATGTGGTTAGCTGAAAAAAGTGTTATACATGTCGCATTACTTAAATAATAGTGACCTAACTAAAAAAAAAGGAATACTGGAGACCCTTAAAACTTTATAAAAATTTCCGAAGTTACGGGAATTTTGAGTTAAGTGACTTTTTGTTTAAAGAGTGCGACACGTTACAGACCAGTCAACACATAGTGGGGCACTATTTTAGATTACACTCTGAATTCTTCTTCCTAATAAAATATAGCTTTGTCTCCAGCAGTAGGACATATATAGGCTATTTCTTCTTAATAAAAATACACGCAATGTGTATCAATATAACAATCGTAGATTAATTTATATGGGCAGTTAATATAACGGGCGGTACGATATATTACAATTTGCGGCCAGTCTGGGAGCGAACTGCGTAATTAATATCAAGTTAGGGTAAAATTTATCACTCTTCTACAGTTTTATGATAATGCACCTTAATACCTAACGATAGGGCTGACGTTAATATTACACCTTTAGGCCTAAAATTCAAAAGCTGAGGGATTTTAAACCTTATTTTCTAAGCTCGAAAACTCATTATTGCGTAAATATGTGTGTACTGAAAATGTAGACTGAAAGGAATTTTACCGTGAAATGATGAACTTCTACGTTATTCCTGTTTGCTTTTTCATACTTAAAAATATTGAAGCATTGTTATGGATGCATACTTTAAAGTTTACGCTCAAAATTACGTAATATTAAAAAAATAAAATAGCTTGATAGCGTAGTGGTGAAAAGTTAGCGTTATTTAAGTTAAAGCCTTAAGTTTACTTGAAGAGTAACAATAAAATGACAATATACCTATGTTCCTTCTAAAAATTATGCTTATATTTTATTTTCTATTATTAAAGCAATGAAAATTGTGGCATAGATTATTATTATTTACTATACTTGTGTGTGTGATTTATAACCATAGTTATAACTATAATTCTATAGATTTCTGCATACTTTATATACGAGTACGATTGTATGAACATCAACCCAGAACTAAACAAATAAGAATATTTTCTTTAAAATCTAAAACCCGAACTACAAATGTAATATGCCTGAAAACAAAAAAATAAAAAAGCAAAAAATAATACCCAAAAATATTAATCTTTACAAAGTACTTACCTAAAAGCGGGTAAAAGGGAACATTATAATAAAAGTATAAAGAAATACTTATATTTTTTGATGAGGTATATTTTCTTTTCTCTTAAAATGTGGTCTTAAATTAAGGTTGTTGTAATATTAAATAGTCTTTTATTTGAAATTTCGCTTTTAACGCTGTACAGCAGAATTTGTATTATGGTCTTAATTGATAGGTTTCATAAATTAATTAACTCGAAATTAATTTTGCCGTTCGATTAATTAAAATTATAATCGTGTTGAATTTTCGAACAATAAATGGAATCTATTATAAGCAAATATAGCTAAAAATTGACATTATACGAAATTTTGAGCGTTTCGTTTAGTCGTGGAAGACTTTAAATTACTATAAGCAAATTGTTTGAGCTTCGGATGGGTTGATTCTAATATAATTTGCATCATTATAACTACGGTCGGGTAAAAAAAATAGCGTATAACCAAAATCTTTCGTTTCGTTTCGTGACGTATCGTCACGTCGATAGTCGTCAAAATCGGCTCAATTGTTTTGAGGCTCTAAAAATAGACGCTTTAAAAATCCATTGTTTCTTACTAATTTAGTAAGGACAGATAAAAATATAATATTTTTACAGTTTGTACAGTGAAAATGATTGATTGTTACAATAAAGAATATTTCATATTATCAGACCTATATGTGGATAATATACATATTAAGAGATAGGTATAACATACCAAATTAAAATAGCTAGGCTTGTCTCGTAACGCTAGTCGCTATACCAAATAAAAATAGCCTAAAAATTTAATATAATTTAAGATATATACAAATAATAATTCAAGACCGAGGTCGGGGTCGGCGAGTTGTAAAACGGCGGGAAATATTGCGTTTCTCTTTTAACATTAAATATTTTCATCCCATTTCGCGAACGCGTAACGGCACGATCTGTGAGCTCTCACAAAGGTTCTAAAGGATAGGTTATACGTGTTGGTGGAATTGTTTTATTGCACATGTTTGATTAATTTTTATTAGTAATGTCTTTGATATGGTGTTATTTTTTTATTATAATAAAATGGATAGAATGAAGAGAAAATATTACAGCGCTTTGTGTTACTAGCCTTGTATCTGCTGCTGTTATTGTTTTGCTGGTTAATAGTACGTATTATAAATCAATAATATAAGTAATGTTTAATTATTAATTCGTACACAGGTTACTTTTTATCAAAAGCGAAGAGCTCATTTGCTCAAAATCTTTCTCGTGTTAATTTTTGATAATTTTGATACCTGTTTTAAATTTTTGGTAGGTATCACAAAAATAACAACGTAGTTAAAAAATATAGATAATTCAAAAGTAATATATATTGTCATTATTGAATTATCGAAACAATCGTTCTTATTGTTGTAGAAATAAATCATTGTCCAAAGTCCTCTTTCGTTATTACAAACTCACAATTAAACACTTTTAATTTTTTACTTTTCATTTCTTGTTTATTAACATTAATAAGTATTTCTGTACGTCATTCAGTGGCGTAGCGTGTTTTATCGGGGCCCCGTATAAAAAAATTTTTGTGGGGCCCCAAATTTAAAATAAACTATAGTTGCATTAAATTAAAATTAATATATTAAGTATTTACTTGAAATATTTTTCGAAAATTTTGAAAATTGATCTTTTTAGGTACATTTTCCTCTTTGCGAATTTCTACTTTGCCGCCGCGTATCTTTACCGTTCTCGCCGCCTTATTGAAAAAATAGCGCCCAAAAAACAGATTTTTCACATTTTCCACCGACGAGTACCACTAGTAATTTAAACTTTTCCCCGAAACCCTGAATGAAGTAGAAAAACGAAATGCACCTTTGGCATAGTAATGCAAAGTAAAACTCACGCGCAGGGACCTCTGTTGCTCAAACACGAGGGCTATGATAGCCTTCATTGACGAAAATAGCGGACACAATAGTAACATCAGAAAGAGCTTGAGAAGAGAAGCGCGCGCAAAACGCTACAGCCTATAGCTCAGAACACTGAAGATCCACGTGCACTTCTGACGCGCCATTATACCGGAGGTATTCTGGACATTGACGTAAGTGAGATTAGTACGGCGCATAAAGAGCTCTGAAAAGGAAGAGCCCTAAAGGCTAGCAGACTACATGTCCATTTCTTCTTTAATTTTGCGAATTTCTTTAATGCCGTCATCCGTCGGAGCATAAAGCCAGAAGCGAAGTTCAGGATTATTAGCGTTTTGTTCTTCAAGAAGGTTGATAAGACTTTCATAAATAAGTAAAGAGCCGACTTCACTTCTGAGTCAGATTTACAAGCAGCTCTCACAGGTCTCTCTCAATTGTCTCACCACTAAGTTTGACGGATACTAATTTTCGGAGCAAACCGGGCTACAGCACCATAGATGTGGATGTACCACACTATTTGGCCGATCATATAGAAGATCGAAGAGTATAATCAGCCGCTGTGCATTTGTGGACTACGAGAAAGTCTTCGACCCTATCGAGACCTGAGCTGTTTCTGAGTTTTTGCAAAGATGTCAAATCGGCTGGCCGTCCAAATTATGGGTGGGGGACCTGACAATTCCAAAACTGTTCACTAACGCGATGGGGAACGTCTTAAAAATTCTGGACTACATTTGATGAGGCGTGAAGTTTTGCCTAGTCAACGTCAATGGAGAGACAGTAAGAGTTTTACCAACGATATCGTCATCTTTGCAGAGACATTAGAAAAGCTGAATTAAATGCTGAATGACATTAATTATTCAACTTTACCAACGTGTGTATCTCCGTTTGAACTTGGACAAAACATGGAAAAGTCATGTTCAACATAAATGTCATGCCGAGACCGGTAAATGTCGATGGCGTTCTTTTCGAAGTTGTACAGGACAGCATTTACTAAGGCCAGACTGTACAACTCGGCCGTTCGGTTGGACGGCATTTGGTAAACTCGAGATTATTTTATTAAATAATAAAAAACAATGGTAATTATCTCGAAGATGACATCATTGGCCTTTTTGATTATATAATCTCTAGATGGAGCGATGAACGGAAAAGAGCTAACTCTCAGAAACTAGCAAATGCGGTATCTGCAGACATTGTCGTAGCCAGGATTTGCTTTAGAGATGGGCAAATTGGTAAACTTGGCCTAAGGGGTGGGCAAAATCGGGCCTATTTAATGAAAAGTAAATAACAACAAAAATCAGTTTTAGGCTCAATTTTACAGTTATTCGCCAAAACCAGCAGGACGTACATAAAATTTTGGAAATTGGTGAAAATTTTAAAGGATTTACAAAAAAATCTTTACTGAAACTGGTATCTAGGGGTGGGCAAGCGCCTCCTGCCCCACCGTGGCTACGCCCATGTCTGATGCTGTCAGCTTGTTGTCAGTAATAGACGTTGTCTTTTTTATTTCGAACCGAACGCTCTAGATATTATACTCGGTGCTCGTATGCTTTAAGTATTGATTTGACGAAAAAATCTCTCCATCTAGAAATTTTACATAACAAAGATTAGCTAAATTACTTCCAAGTCAACATATCTGCTTGCTAGTCCTATTTGGCCAAGTACAGACTGCTTGGCTATACCGTATCTACTTGACAATAGTAATAAGTTATTACCACAAGACGCGAGTTGAGGTGACTTAGCGGTGTTCGCTTTAAGTATTGATTTTACAAAAACAAAAAAAAATCAAGTTATAGTAATTTTTCTGCAGTTTCTTTTAGAAAATAAGTTTTTTTTTCGAAACATGAGTAACAACAAAGGTGATTTTAAGTGCAAAATTTTTAATAAGTATTAGGTGCCGCGAGCAGCAAAAATTAAAAGAAGAAGAAATTCGAAAAGAGCAAATTCAAATCTATAACAAAATCTCAAATTTTCAAAACATCCGGAAAAATTTTCAGACAAAAGTGATAGCATTTTTCTAATTTTTGTTTAACCACGTTTGGGGGCCCCTGTAGCCCCGGGGCCCCGTATAATTGATACGGCTGATACGGCGCTAGCTACGCCCCTGATTATATGTATTTAAAATCGTGATTTAAACTAAGATATTTACTTTAATATTTAATAGTTTTAAGATAGTTCGCATAGTGTTTATTAGTTTTAAAATTTGCAAACACATAGCTGTTTATTTAAAATTACTCGTAATATTTCTTCCAACTTTGAGTCCTATTCTGAGGAAACCTGCACGTGCCGAAAGAAATTCTGACACCAACCCACAGTGGAGGAACGTGGTGGTTAATAGTGGTCCACGTTCCTTAATTGAAGAACAGACCTTTGTCCACAAGTGCAAAATTAACAGCTTGTTATTTATCGTTACTTTAATTTATATGAATGAATAACACACACCACTTTTAATGTTGGAAACAAAAATCATAAGTCCCTACTTATTATACTATAAGCAAATATGTGAACAGCTAACCAAAATCATAACTACTAAAAGCGCTAATTAACTCAAAAAGGTATTAAGACCTAATTACCATTAAACTTTTTAAATGCCGAGACCATAACACCAACAATAATCTCACAATCGAGATATCAAAGAGGTTTTACGAGTGGTCCAACACAAGCCGGATGATGCCTTCAAATGGATGGATAAAATGCAACCAGCCTTGCCATCACCACATGTGACTCTTATTGTCTTAAAAATAGAGTCCAATTTGAAATGGTATGGGTAGACTTGCAGTGTGTACATGGCTAATGGATCAGAAAAATATTCGGTTTTATCGATTTTTGCGTGTTTGTCTATGATTTTTTCAGTATCCGTTTTTCTGTATTTATATCTGTTGTGCGTGAGTGTGTGTGAGTGTGAGTGTGTGCGTAAACTGTAAAGTAAATTCATTTCGATTTAAAAAAAGAAGTATACATATTTTTAATATCTTTTTATAACAGGTATTAAATTGGGCATTTTTATAATTATTTAACAAAGTAAATAAAGTTATTACCAAAAAGTAGTAACGTTTTAGTAAAACTTGTTGACATACCTAATTATTATTAGCTTCAGACTTTTTAATAAATATGTATAATTAAATAAATTGTAAGTTGTATGTGTTTGGAACATAATTAAGTTATAACAAATTTAAAAAATGTTCATAGTGTTTCTGATCGCACTACTTCGCTGCGGCTCCATCGTATTTTATGATTTTTTAAAAATGAAGGTTTATTTTAAATTATTAATTAATTTATTTATTTAAGCCTTTTATTTTCTTTATCTTCACTTGAAAACTTAATAATAACAACTATTACTTATTATTTTAGTAAATATCTAGTAGAAAAGGTCGTTATGTATATTTCATAAAAATTTACAATTAAAAAAACTGCGTGAGTGAAACTGCTGGGATTAGCTAGTGTTTTTATATTAAATAGGTACAAATTGTCGTTATTATTATAATAATTTTGAAATTATTAATTAACATCGAATACAACTTTACAATCGAGATATTCGAAGCATAAATCGAATGATATCGCTTTTATTTCAACAATCGCCAGCATATATGATTTTTCAGGAAATAATTAAAAAAAATATATTTCATTTCCGTATAAAATTAATTGAATTCTCGCAACATAGGTTATTCAATTAAACGCAGCGTAAAACACAAAGTTGTAATATTGAGATTACTCTTGTACAAACGATTGTGTTTTAAAACATGATTTTACTCAACGTTTAACCGACTATGCCAGAAGGAGTGTAATGATATTCGCTAGTATGTATGGATGTGTGTATGTTTGACCTTTCTATTTTGACCTGTGGCTTAAATGGTTTTACTAATTTTAAATTTTAAGGAGTTGTTAGATTTGTATTCTTTTTTGAAGTGCCATCGGCTTAGTTACGTCAGCGAAAAATAACATGGCGGACGTTCAGTGATGTGTTTCGGCTTTATTGTATATTTTGTAGTCCCTCTCATTTGTTGATGATTTAGGTTTTGATTTTTTAATCAGATGATCTTATTCACCTCTACCCCCTATCGCTTTCTGAGTTAAGTTCAGCAGTTTAGACGTAAAACCATACAAGAAGAAATGAGAGACAAAGTTACTATCGCATGTATAATACTGTTAGGATAAGAAAATAATGAGTTAAAATTAAAGATCTTCTTACATTTCATCAATGTTGCCAAGTACAATCTTTTGGATAACTCAAGTACATATTTATATATATACATATTTATGTATAAACATATTTATAACGCCACGCCTCAGCTAACTGCCGGATTCGGAAATTAATTCGTTTCGCTGAAGTCAAGCTGACATATATAGATGCCCTAGATTACTGTAATTTAGTTGAGTTTCTATATTATATAAACATAATATAAATAATATATGTAGGTGTTGTGTTCCCGCGACTGTTTTAATTTGGACTTTTTGCATATTTGAGGAATATGTTTGCATTTCTAGAAAAATTATGTATATTTTCATATGTGATATATACCTACTTCACTAGGTATTTCTATTACACAAAATCTTCTATTATCAACTTATATAGGAAAGAATACCGGAACACAGAATACCTACAGTATACCTTAACACAGAATTGTTTTGCTTAATGTAAATAGTTACGTCACTTGATTTCATAATATAGAGGAGGTTCTCAATACCTCGAGGTCTGTTTTATCAACAAGAGGAACAACCCACTCCAAATAACAAAGTACATATACTGTTTTATTGGCATGCTGCTCTCCAGTTATTTTCTTTAAAGACTTTTAGAATATAAAGAATAGGTACGCGTCGAATTGACACCCTATATTTTCGAAGTCGATTGGAATAGGTATAAAAAACCAAACATAAGGTACACTAGAATGCATATAACGTATCCAAATTCATATACAAATTGTGATCAACAACTTACACGTGTATCTATATAAAAACTATATATATTCGTAAACGAGGACCCATTCGATCACTTGTCAAATCTAAATTCCGTGAAATGACCTACCCACTGAAACAAGATAGAGTATAATCGGCTGAGGGCCCCAAAATTCTGTCATCCGCAATTTGCTGACGAGATCTCGTTCGTCAAAGCGGGTATTTCTATAAAAACGCATTTTCCGAATTACGTTGGAACCTTTGAAGTTAATCCTTGGATTTGTACCGGCTTCCTTTTGACGTGTTTGTATGTAAATCTCGATATTCTGGATCATCTGCGTTTGCTAATCTGTGGTGATAGGACGTTGATATGTCAAGTGGTTTGATTTTTTATATCTATGTGTATTTGTATGTACCGCTGTAGGTTGTATTTTATATTGCTATATTAGGTACACATTTCTCTTCATAGTTTTCACCACATAACGTAGATTATCTTTGTTATAACCGTTGGGATTTCTTCAATCTACAGTATGCTATAGATACCATACCTACGCGTTGTAATATGTAGTACCTAATGCGCCAAATTAAATAAAAAAAGTAATGCTATACATGTATTGCTGCATTATTTTTGGCAATTTTTAAAGTTTGTTATATTTGCATAAAGTTTATTAAATTGTCATAATTTAATAAAAACATGAATCGCCAAACTTACATGAACTTGCGCAATATGTTTAAAGTATACTTGTCCAGTCTAGACTGCAAGTTTATTGTCACGTGTGTGGCTATAATTACTTCTTCATACGAAGTGAAAAAGCATTTTATTTACGACAAATTCCAATATGTAGATTGCAACGGAAGCATTAATTTAATGTAATTTTGCACGCTAAATAACTACTTTTGATGTGACGTCTATACGTACACACATAATTAAATAAAAGTTTCACACTCAACGGGTTTCCAGTTTTCGGAAAACATACACAAACTGAATACATTATTACTCAATACTACTCAATACAGATTTTTGTAATTTGCTATACATTTAACATCCGTCACTCCGTTTGTGCTCCCAGAAAAGCCCGCCCTATGGTCTAATTTATTTGTGTCTTTCCAAAAAGTTTTAAATTTTTGTAATAAGTGTCCAAAACAACTAATATCATAAAATATCTTGTATTCTATCTTATTTTAATAAAGGAGAAAGTTTGAAAGGATCAACTTTAGAATAGAATGTGAAGATAAATGTTTATTGCTGTTTTACGCCAAAACTAATCAATAGATTTTAATGAATCTTCATTGATGTGGTAAATACCTACGTCACAATAGTATCTAGACGCCTCTTTGTTTCTCAATACAAAAATCCAACTTTTTCAGGAATATTTTTGTGAGCATCTATATTTTTGTTTATCTATGGCCGATTGGCATCACTAGCGCCGCGGTGCGGAGGCGCGTGCAATTACACAAGTGACGCTGACGACGTCAAGTGGACCGTCAAAAATTTGAAAATCGAATCGGTTCGTTCCGCTTTCGTTTTGTAGGATATTGGACACGAGCGAGATTGTGCCGTCATTCCTTGTCAACGGCTTTTCGAGTACGAACTACAGATTAATAATATTTTTGGCGGGAATTTATATGTACAGATTAAAATATTTTTAAGAAATGTATGATTGCTATTATTTGCTTTTTTCTCTGAAGTATATTTTTGAATACCCTGAAATCCTGTAAAATAACTTCTTACTGGATTTCTATACTGCTGAAGAAATATTTTTCAATCTGCTTAATCTCACGACTTTTGATGTTACGACCCTTACGGCTCCTGAGTCCTGATGTATCGATACGAGTAACTATATGATGGTAAATTATAATATACATATGCATGGACGTACCTAATAGTGGTAGTGGTCAAGATATTTCTTTTAATCAATTCTTACTCCTCACTTCTTTTTGTATTTTAACAGAAAAAAATACTTCAAATTTTATCCCTCCCTAAGTTTAAGATTAGCGTCCGGGGCTTCTCATGCATTAAAAATGCGTATTTCCGTGTCTTATTGTGAATAATGAATATACTATATTTAAATCTCATATCCATCTAAAAACAACCGCTCTGGTGTAGTGGTGCTGGATGCGCTATTAACGCCGACGGTCGTGGGTTCGATTTCCACTCGGGGCGGATGTTCGTATTTATGTAAACATTCGTTCCTAGGTCTGGTCCTTCTGGGTTTACCCACTGTGCCTCGGAGAGCACGTAAAGCCGTCGGTCCCGGTTGTTATCAAAAACACCAGATAACGATC
>DVXP01002188.1:0-13238 GCA_018235645.1 Junonia grisea | reverse complement strand
ATGACAGATTCGAAATTCAAATGTAATATTTTTTTATAATTAAGTGTAACAGTATTTATGGCCAGACTAAGTATATCCTCTTTTACAAATATATTTAACGGAGTAATCAATTAAATTGATTGCGGATTATATTCAGGAATTAAATAAATCCCAAGGGACACGTACCTACGCCCTATTTTTTCACATGGCTGACAATGCACGGCTGGTGTCATTATAGGGTCCGATTTTGAAAACACAATTAGACTTAATACAGAGGTGATTGTTGTCGAGTAAGGGTCGCAGGCGAGGGGTTACGGTAAATCCTTTAATTTGGCTCCCCTATCAAATAATAAAGCGAAGGGGCAGCGGGCTCGGAGCGAACGATATCGCGTTTAGTGGTTTTATTGCAAGCGCCATCTGCCGCGCGACGCACTCTGTAGATGGAGAGATAATTTCGCTTTTACAGCGAGGGGCGACGGAGCGTTCATTGTGAGTTGTTGCGTTCATTTAGACAATTCACAGCGCGGCATCCGCTTGTAGATGTACAGATAGCGCACCCATTATTATACGGGACCCTCACGACTATCTTTATGATATGAACACTGTTATAATTTGATACGCCAAGCGGTGCGCTACACCGCACACGAAATCGAAATCATCTTTGACATTCTGAACAAAAGTTAATAATATTTGCTCGATATAATTGTATTACTTTGTGTAACTATTTTAAGAACGGAATAAATGTTAAACGTGATTGTACTCTTTAGATTTATGTTATGAAATAATATTTTTAAACGTATATTGAATATGGTAATAAATCAATTATTTTAGAAAATATAAAAAATATAAATATCTCCGAAACTAATTTCACAATAAAGAAATAATTAAAATCCATAATAGGTACTTACACGAAAAAATAATAATAAGTATAAATAATAAATAATATAATAGGTATGCATAAAATAAGCTAATATGAATGCAATTTAGCAGTTACGTAAGCTGCAGTATTGTAAAACAAACAGGATTAGGGACATCTCGGGCCCCCGTTGTTTCATTATAAATAGTAGCTAAGCGGATCGGGCACGTGCAATGTTTTTATCAACGAGCGCCGGACGCCCCTAATGCAAGGGTCAACAATCCTCCGCCCCGCATATGAATAATTTCGCATTAAGGGCGAGGGAAGCGTGGAGTCGCAATAAACCGTAAATTATTAAATTATGCCGACGATTTTTCTTTTTGTTTCCGCCCGGTTCGCCTGTCCGTCAGAAATTCCAGATTTATAAGCTAATCCTGCGATAAAAGGCCACTATAGATATCTTTTATTTAGAAGACTGTTTTATACCTCTACTTGAAAATTTATGTAAGAGGAGTCGATAATGTTATAATCGTAAAGAAAGTTGTGTTTATATCGAACCCTTCACGAGGAGATATTTTAAAACAAACGAGTACCAGATATAGGGAAAATATGTGCACTGGAGCGCACATCGTAGGGGTGTCAACGCTCGTAAAACACGACAAAGTATTTTATCGATATCCCGTGGAGCGTGGAGAACATTGCACATTGCGCAACCCTATTGTTTCGCTGTCGACACTCGTGACACTTCATGAAATCACTCTGGCGTTATGAATTTATTGCTCTTCAACTATTGACTTCCATTCGAAGCGCTCTATCAGCTCACTATATGATAATTTAGTTGAAGGCGTGCTCAAATTGGATTAATATCGAACTGGATCATTTTAATGGAATTTTAAAATAAAAGAATTATTAATATCAGATACAATTTAGAAATAAAAGAAAACCAATTAAGTTCTTTTTGTGACCATTGAAACTAATGAGATAAAGTGCGAATTGTTACTTCATCATAACATGTCATCTACACTATTTTGATCAAATATATACGGAAATCATTATAATAAACGAGAACGTAAGTCGGTTCGAGCGTGAATAATGGGTGGAGGAACAGAACAATAAGACTCCGTGTCGATACAGCCACACAAAGACGAAACAATCAATTCACGACGTAAGTAGGTGTGATTCGGCACGGTCTGACTGCGGTCCGGCCCCACGACTAACAAAAGAAAATCTAAGCAATTAGTCGTCGCCAGAAAGAGCGGAAAACGCGCGTTAGACGCGGTCACGCCGACCGACACGACGCGGTCACGACGCGATCTTTAAACGAGACAAATTCGACCTTAACGACTTTCCTTTTTTCTTTTCCTATTACTACACAGATTTAGATACGACGACCTTGAAATTCAATGTAATTAAATTACACGTACGTATAGCATTAAAGAACGCATTTCAATGATTCGAAATGGATATTCCGAACTCAATATCTTGCTTATTGAGCGGTTAGGCGTCACGCAACGATGGCGATAAAAATGAGCATGAAGTTTGATAAAAAAATAAAACATGGCTCGTTGTTTAACACTATCGTATCTATAGATGGTAAAAAGGGTGCGTTTCTGGTTGCCGTTCGACTGAGCGTGTTAAGTGCTAATGTAATAATCCATTACAATGAAGCGCTGCGCTGTACAGAACCGTGTTCGCTAAATAGCGCATTCAAGCATTGAGCCAGCGAGCCATCTGTCCGCCGCAGCGCAAACAATACGACCCTTCTAAATCACCCTCGCTGCTTGTTTGCCAGAACCTAAACAAACATAGTTTCATGCCGTTCCAACTTTGAATCATTTATGAAGAAACTTGTAATTTCATTATCTGTTCTGTTTGTTTAATCCGATTTCAAATGAAAGTGTACGACTGTACGGAACGTCTCCTATCATATTATTAGTTATTCATATAATTAATTACGTGGGAAATTTCTTTGAAAACTCCACCGGCTTATATTACGTTTGTGCGTCTCGTAAATTGATTTTTTCCGCTTAAGACGTGTTAAGGTGGGGTGATTATTAATAAAATAAAATAGGGGATCGAGTATGGCAACTGACGGTTCTGTGAGCGTAAAATCAACAGATTACTACAGGACCCCCGTCAATTCGCCCTCCGGCGCGAGGGACCCCTGTAGCACAAAAGTAATAACTATTCGTTACCATAGCTATTGATGCCCTGCGGTTAGGGTTGTCAAGTACACTATTGAAAAATTAAATTTATGAATTGAAGTTTATTTCGATTGTTAGGGTTCGTAAAAGCCTTTTTGTAAATAAATAAAGTTAATACCTATTATTAAACACGTAAGGTAAATAACGTAAGAATTATGTGTGAGACGATTCAGGATAAAAATTGATATTTAAAAAAAAGTTAGAAGAATAAATTCGGTAAGTAGAGCCCTAAATATTTGGCCAGTTTCGTAAGGGTCACTAACATAAAAATATATGAGATTCAAACGCTCACTTAAGGGGAGCGGTTTAATAAAATCGCTCCCCAATAACAGTTCAATATGTTTTCATAGCGTCGAAAAAGAATCACAACAAATTTATTACGGCGAGAAGTTTATTTTTCTCGACCGATATTAGGGAACGGAAAGAAACTCAAATCTCGAGCCGTAAACAAAGACGGCTATAAATTAAAAAGCGAAATGTAAACAAAACGGTTTGACCATACTTTGCGCCCCGAGTCCCCAGTCCCCCCGCCCCCTGGCCCCCGGCGCTGTCAAACAACGTTTATCCAACAAGCGGGCGCAGCAATAACACTTTTTTTTTCAATTTTACAACATTCATTTTCCCCGTGCGCCACTTTGCTCCGCTGCTAATAAAATATCGCTAGTTTTCACCTTCATCATACCGTTTCGTTTTAAACACTACAACGTACCGGAATGTGGAAACATTTTACACTTTTTGTTATATTGAATGGGGTAATTGAAGAATAGTAAAGTTATGATTGCCTTCATTTCAACAAGAAGAATGTCCGTTTTTTAAGTGCAACTAAAGATGTTTCTCATAAATTAAAACATAATAACGTATAATAACATAGGTAGGTATTATAAAATGAAACATACCTGTTTGTGCATTTCCACGTTGAGTCCATACGACATTTCATAGTACTGAAACATAAACGACACAGATTAAGGAGATCAATTACATTAGTCCGTTGAAACAATGTTTATGTGACACAGAAAGCTTTTGGCAGGGATTAGCTTCCTCGAATCATTTGAGGCGAGTGACTAAACATCCGCAATGGCACATTCTGGACCGCCGCCAGAAGTGTTTCCGACACATAAAAACGCTCGCGAAAATTTTCTCTAGAGCGTATTAAAATAAATTGCAAGCGATTTGGCTACACTTAATCGTGATTCATATCGGGCCGGAACGACCGCGCGGGGATTAAGGACTGCCAAATATCTATTCGGTTCCGCTGAAAAATGTTGCCACTTATATTTTTTACATCGCCGTCTGAAATTGATCTTAATAGCGAAAGCATATGGTTCCGTTCTCTTTTATATTTGTTTTACGATACGGTATCGTTTCACGGTTACTTTTTTTTATCTCAATTGTTATTCCAAGCATTATTGAATTATTTTTATTCACGTATGTAATTATACGTCGCAACAAAAAAGCAAAACGCAAAACGTATTGCAACAAAAAATACAGAATGAATAACATTTACAAGCAAATGAATTCGCGCTCACGATATGATATAACGAATTCCTGCTAGTTGTTAATATGCTAACAATTTACGCGTAATAATAGATATAGTACAAGTGTAATTTATCAAAACAGCCGGTCTTGACAAGTGAGTGTACACGCTACACATATTATTCACGTCGACGATTATCTCTAAATAACAGGGGGCACGAATGTACCGGCCGACAGCGTACGCGTACGCGCCATGCGGGCGTCGAACAAAAGATACATTTTATTGATTGTGCGTGCACTGGGACTAAACACGATAATCATCTAACGGCTCGTTAAAAACAAACACCGGTTAACATTATAATACGTCTCTATTAACTAGCTAACATATTAATTTATATCATAATACTCACCATAACATAATGCCTTTGTATTTCAATTTTTTCACTAGCCAGTTTCTCGCATTCTAATTTTAAACTGAAACAATAGACAATGGAAGTGAAATTTCATCAAGTAGCTAATCTTTTTAATTTGTAATTTAAAATAATTTATTAAGAAATTTAATTAAAAAATGTTTCTTTTATTTTAATTAATTAAAACATCGACTTTAATGTTCGGTAATTGAAACAGCTCGAAAGTCAAGCTCGATAAATCAAAACTTTATGTTTAAAGAGCTCTCCACATTATACGTCGAGATAAGCGGTTTTATAACAAACAGCTTGTTTTATGGCCGTTATCGTCAATAATAGGTCAAACATGTAAAGGGCTTTATCAATGCTCGACTGCTCTACATCACTCGAAGTTCGAGACATGCTTCAATAACTTGAAATTATAAAACACATCAATCTAATAGCACTGGAAGTATTCGTTACGCTTCATAAACTATAGAAAAACTTTATCTACTGCATTAATTTGTACACACTACACAGGTGATGTACAAAAAGTGAATAAATTTCACCTTTACCTGTGCACCACACGGATTTTTTAAGTTAACAGTAAAGGGTCATAAAGGGTCTGCTAGTAAAAGGGACTACTTAGCTCACAAAGGGCTGGGGATGATTCACTGATACTCGGCGACAGGAGAAATCCCGGATGAGCCCTTTTTAGCTGATTTACCTTTATATCTCTTTTTAGTTGTACGTCTAATGTGCTTCAATTTCGTGTACCTTTGATGTATTTTATTTGTTTTTACACATTGATTGTAAGATAGAAATGTTTTATCTAAAAGTGAATTGCAAAACAATTTTTCTTAAACCAAGTAAGTAAGTACGTAAGTAACTTTCTCCTGAAGCACTGAACAAAAATAGATGATTTTGACATTTATGTTGATTTTTTGTATTGTTTTTCTACTTTATTGCTCCATATCTACATAATATTAAAGGGAGGTAGGTAGGTATGTAAGTACTCAAATCGGAAATTACAGTCCGTTTATCAATGTGTTTAAACTATAATTTCAAGTTTGTAGCTAAAATTACTTGATACCTATTTCTGTACCTTACTATTGGTACTTCTATGTTGCAAATATTTACTATGATTACAAATAAAGATGAAAGTTATAAATAAGTGTAATACTAACTTGTGATATTGAGCTTGAAGGAAGTTGAACTCCTCTTTGATCCGGTCGCAGGACTCGCCCACCGTGAACTTGATGGGCTGCCCGGGCTGCGGCGGACCCTGCGGGAGACAGCATTGTTATCATCGATATACCAGGTATCCACAGATAATGTATAGATAAGTAAGATTTATTCTTGTTTATAGGGGTACCTATGTTTGTTTTTTTTTCTCTCAGTTGCATGTTATGATATATCGCTACGATGTGTCGAAATGTAGAAGGTACGTCGTATTGGTAGTAGGTACCTACGTAATAATACAGTTAAAATAACCATAATAGTCTCACAGAATCAAAGTTAAAATGAAAACTGAACAGTCGTTAGGCAATAATAAAAACATTTAAATGCATGAGCAGAATCGCAAACACGAGGGGAATAATCCATAAGTCATCAATCCGAACATCGCACAAAAACGTTCCTATCACGAAACAAAAATTACACGCATCCCAAATTACCATAATACAAATTATCCTTTAATGACCATAATTCGGTGTGAGGCTCGATTAATGAAAAAAACAACAACGCCGACTGCTCGCCTCTTAACACAAAAATAAAATACGAACACGCAAGCACCTAATAATAAAGTAAAAAAATAAATAAAAAAACCAACTCCATAATAAGAAGCAGGAAAATAAAAATAAAGCGAGGGACACAACAACACACGGTCGCCGGGAGGCCGGGCGGCAAAAAATAAATAACCGTCGCTCGCCGGCGCGCGAGGAACAAACGGACTTTAAAAATAATAAAAGGAGCGTAAATAAAAGCGTAAAAGGAACTGGCGCGGCGTGTAGACGTTGTAAATGGAGCTGCGGACAATCGGGCTCGGGAAAAATGTGGCCGGAATTTAGTGAATGTGACCGAGGAGATAGGCTGCGGTCGCACCGGCCCCGCGACTGCGCCTGCTGGCTGATCGCATTTAATAACGCGCCGCTGACCGCAACCGCAAGTAAATCCGCCGAGTGCATGCTTGCTGTACCTCGGGAACTATCATAAATTACACGCTACAACGTTGCAACTTGTTGTCCTTTTGATATATTATTATCGACAAGAACGCAGATATTTACAAGAATAAAGATCAATTTGTTAGTTAATAAAGTAAAGTTAATAAAAAAGCTACCGTATTAACGACACAGGCTGTTTAAAATAAGAGTAAAACGTCAGTCTCGGTAGCCGTTTCAAAGGCACGCAGATCGTCCGAAAGGTATGCTGATACACGGCGACACGCAGGGGTCTGACGTTTTGTAATGATGTTGAATTTTGCCAGAATTACCGACGTTATTTAAGTATAAGTCACATTTAAATAAACATGTAGGTAGTATAAATAAATGACTTATTCCTTTAAAACGTTTAAATTTAATTATCCTTGTCACCCTAAATATTATTATTTTTAAAATGAATTCACGCGAACGTCGCGAAACTTAACCGAGGTCAATTCGAGGTTTCTTTTACTTCATTTTGTCATTCAACTACTTCGTATTCATTAAATAATTTAAATAAATTAATACCAAGTTA
This sequence comes from Junonia grisea, assembly GCA_018235645.1. Taxonomy (NCBI): domain Eukaryota; kingdom Metazoa; phylum Arthropoda; class Insecta; order Lepidoptera; family Nymphalidae; genus Junonia; species Junonia grisea. The sequence goes on along the minus strand of DVXP01002188.1, from coordinate 5,607 downwards.
ATTTATTGAAGGTATACGTCAGAGTCACATGACATTTTTTAAACATTTTACCAATTGTTTCGCTATTCCTAGATAATAATGGTGTATGGCAGATTAAATGTCACACAGATAAATGTATTATGGCTACGTTAAATAGATACCGGTTAACCGCAATTATACCGGCCGATATGTCAATTTATGATATACAATACTAAATTAATTGGCGATTTAAAGTAATTATTAACATTTGATTAATTATTTTCGTAATTACTTTCAACTAAATTTATATTTCAAAATATTTCAATCAAATGTATGGCAATAGCAATTATACTATAAAAGATCGCATCGCGCCGGGAGATATTCCGTTTAACATTTCTCAAGCTGGCAAGAAATCGTACATCCCTCGAATCACTTACAATATTTAATAGTCCCTAAATTCGATCGCCCCATCTTTAAATCGATCACAAAAAATCCTGACAATAATAGACTGAGTAAACGTTCCCCTCGAGAAAAAAGATTCTCATAAATTATCGCCGAAAAGGTCAAATTAAAATACAATGAAGAGTTTTTGAGTGGCAGTATTGTGCGGAGGGCGGCCGCCCGGATGAAAGGCCCGCATCCAGCGTCGCTCACAAAAACAAAACTAAACAGAATGCGTTTAAACGGATATAAAAAGAAATACGTGTTCTTATTTCAAATTATTGAATACGTCTGTCTGCCCACGTCTACCTGTTCACTCGCCGAGAGGACTTCTTTTGTTGGAATTTTAAATTCGAATCAACTGAATGAATTCAAGCGAAATTTTATCCGTAAAAATTTGTTGAGGCGCGTTTTTATCTTTTTTTCTAATCGTTTAGAATATAATAAATAGACGTGAAATTTGGTTGTTTTTTTTAATATTGTATTGCTATCGATTTGGACATCTTGAAAAAGTTGAAAGATGTTCCTCCAAGAGTTTTAATAGCTTAAGCGATATTTTACATAAATTTTGTTCAGAAAAACGTCTTAGCTCGTTATTATTCATTGATTCGAAATGCGAAACTTCTCGATACAAGATAAAAACCGTTTCCACCAATTATAATTTATTTAAACGTAAATGTTGATTTGCATAATTATCCATAAATCGGCGGAGTCACGCGACGTACAGCGGTACACGCGGGTTGTCTGTCACGAACTTATTATCATCTCCGGATTCTCAGAAACAGGGAAATATATCGATGTCAAATGTTTATTAGTGATATTAGATGGCAACTCCGAAAAGCATACATAGGTTCAGCAGCATTGTAAACAACTAAGCACTATTCACACTTACGGAGCAAACAGGCGTAAGCAAATATTTAATCTCAGAGATTGGTTTTGAAACGTTATGGTCGAACGTAGTTGCAAGCGATTTTGAACTTTAAATTCATTATTTTAGAGTTTAAAAAGTGATAGGTTGTTCGGATCGTTGGTCGTATAAATGCAAGTCTAATATGGTAGCGCAGCGATCAGAAAGCTGATTTTACTTTCTGAGAAACAGCGCCAGCACTTACCGCCGGCTGACGAGTTCGGTTACAAAAGTGATACCTGCCTCGTTGTGAAGTAAGCACGTCGTTTTCAATGGCGATATGAAACTTTAGTACGTTTAAATAAACGCTTTGAGTATTACCTTAAATATTATTCATAATTTTATGTGAATTACTGTAATTGATTAAAATCAAACTTCACGTTTTTGTATGTGCATTGTGACGAGATTTAGTCGTTCAAATTGAAACAACTTTTTTTTGAAATTGAAGTTTTAATACAAAAATAATTTATGTTAAAATATGTACCTACATATTGTTGTTGTGATCATTCAAAATTCCCATAGTCCGGATGTTAATCTGCATGCACATGTATGAAGACTGAGTAAATGGATGTTGATTACAGTGGACACTGTTAGCATGCTCCAAATGTGGTGTTTGTGCGAACTGATAACGTTATCAGGACGAATGTGGGGAATTATTTCAGAGCATTGACTCAGCGTTATCACAGCCCTGATACGTAATCCCTGTAAGATACGTTTCCGTTGATAAACTGGAAAGTCTACTACGGGAAGTTTCATTAAGGTTTTATAGGTGGAAACGGGTTTAAATTATATGGATATTAAAAATTTAAAGTAATTAAAGAAATTTTTTTTTATTGGTTTTTAAAAAGAAATAAGAAACTACGTGCAGAAAGATATTCCTAAAATAGCCAAATTGATCATTTAACAATGATTCAGATCAATTCTAAAGCGTGAACAAACAAGAAAAAAAGAGTCGGAAATCTAAATGACTTGCTTTTATAGAGCGATTCAACAAAAAACAAGTAAATAAAGCGGTTATTTGTGAAGACGTGAAAACGCGAGACGCCATCATTTGTTCGTAGCGGTAATTCCGTAAGTCAAATATTGACCGAGCGAGAGAGTACCTAGGACGCGACACGGATTTCAAGCAAACACACAAATAGGCATTTACATTACCACCCGACCCCTCCCCGCCCCACCGCACCTCGCCCCTCTCACTCCCTGCCAGTCATAAAAGCGAACTCGTAAAAGAGTAAAAGCCTTCTGTCATACGTAATACAGTTAAAGCTAAGATTTCTAAGGATTTGTCAAGTTTTCTAAGATTTACTGCATATTGACACCTATTTGCATAGGTTATTGAACTTCAATTAAACATTGCACAATTAAATAAAACTATAAATAAGTGCTTAAACTTAAGTTCTTTTTTAAAGAACTTTTATTTTGCTTGTTAACGAACGCCCGTTTAAGGAAGGAAATGAATAACCGTCGTAAACATTAATTACATAAAATATGATAAACATGTCATAGCAAAGCGTTCAATATTATTATTTGCGTAACAACCATTGAAATGCATTACAGAAACGTACCTATAATTTTACTCAGATCAGAATTCATAATTCGCAATGGCAATGGGATAGGTACCTACCTACTTATGTTAAGTAGAAAATTGACATGACGTTTGACAAGTGACAAGTAAACTTTGCGGTTGAGGTTGTTTATTGTTTACATAGAGTGAATGATAACATTTAACCATAGTTAAAAACTAATATATTACAAACAATGAAGCGTTTAAATATTTTAACTCACGCAACCACAAATAATATCTACCTGCTGTTATAACATCTGTTTTCAGTGTAGGTACCTATTTAAACATTTATTTTTTTTTTTGTTTTCCGTACACATTCTATTAGTACATCGATTTTAAATATTATTTTGTATTTAATATTACTTATGGGCACAAGGAATATAAAGGTTACAATTTGTCATCGGATACAAAAAAGTGAGTACCAAAATATTGGACAGCGGATGTTTGAAGACTTAAAAAAGTGGTGATATTAATCGCTATAAAAATTGAGTGCGAACCCGTCGGAAGCACCGACAGATGTCAGATTGATCATCGGACGTGTTTTTGGAATTCAATTGTAAGCTTCATAACATGCACAAAAAGTTTAAACCGATTACCCTGTATGATACTTTTAAAAGCCTTTTGTTTTCTTATTTTTTTTTCTAATTGAGACAGAGATAAGAGAATCAAAGATAAATTGTAGACATTGTGAGACATAAATAATATAATTGTGTAATTTATCTAAAAAGCAGCCAGTCAGATGTTAAGTATTATAAAAGTTTACAGGCAATTACACAGGTAATTGAGTGTGTCCGACAACGCTCCGACAGCGGCCGGCCTCAGCGGGGGGCGCGTTTGTTTGTACCCTTGCTTCTCTTTATTATTACTATTTTCGAACGGTTACATCGATAATAAAAACTTTCAAACTTTTTAGTTTCATTTCTTGTAAATTGTGAAAGGATAATAAACTCGAATTATTAAGCGTTCCCATGCAAATAATGGAAACCGTTAAACATGAACGGTACATTACGACGTGACAGACTTTCTTCGGGCTTTCACACCGTAAGCGATTTATCATAACAATGCAACTTGATAATGGAAGGCGAGTTGATTATCTCGACGATGATTTATGTAAGTGTATGCGGCTCACCGGATGCCTAGCGGCCGCCACGGCAGCGGCGGCTGCGGCGGCGTTCATTGCGCCCGCGCTAGGATACATCCCCACGTCAAACACACGCGGTCATCGTCTGCAGCACACAAAAATAATACAGGACACAGCACTCACTTCACTAAAGCCACAAGATCGACACTGATACCCGCGCAATAAGTCACACGCGACTCGTAACCGGAGCAGACACGACACGCAACCGTCACACACAACTGACGCAAGTGAACTAAAGCGAGCGGCGGCGGGGGGCCGCTGCGCCTCCCTGTCCCCCACCTCCTCGGCCACCCTTCGCATGCCGCTGCCATACATATTTTCTCCACTCGAATTTTTCGTCGACTATCTTTATGTTTGAGGAATACTTAAGCGAATCGCAGATATGCGCTCTAATAGATACGTATTATTTGGGAATTCTCTAGTGGCTTTGAGCGAGTACGGCGATGTAACGCTATAACTGTTTCGTGAGTTATATCAGATGTTCGATTTGTGTAAATGTCGTTTTTAAAAGGGTGACGTATAGAACAAGTTTTAATACGAAAACAGAGGCTTCTTTTGTTTCAAGTCACGCAGAAAACTTGCAACGGAATAGATGAGTCGGCACTCGGCGACGCCTAGAATAGGACAAAGTTTGACAGATATCTACTTTGGCGAAAGTTTAGAGTAGATAGGTACCCGAGAAACAAGGACAGATGTACACCCACTTAGCTTTATTGTTTTCAGCGAAGTTAAATAATAGGGCAATTTATGTCAGGTCTGGCAAGAAAAGAAAGCCGAGATAGGTGGAGTTACTGGGACACTTTGAGATTACGGACACACCTTAAGTGTGTCACTGGGCTTAAGGGTGTGCGGAGGCGTGCAAGAAATATTATGAGCTTATTCTCTGTTACTAAGATAAGCTCATTATTTTTAATACCTAGGTTCGGTACACCTACCTTGTTTACTTTCTTGGAAAACTATTACGTGTTTGTATTTACGCTTCAAATATACTTACCTAAATAAAAAGTAGGCGCCCATACAATTTAATGAAATAGATCTCAGTAAGTAAGACAGGTAGCTTAACATACCTACTTATTTGTTCTTCATAATACTGTGTTATTTTAAGGTTAAAGCTTACTATAACACAAAGGTACAGTAAAAATGCTTAACCGTGGAAATTTTTAATTCATAGATAGGTATTACCTATGTAAAACAATAAAATGCATAAAAAGAAAATTACAGGCAATCGTAACATTAACGATTTGAACATAGCACATAACAATGTCAATAAAAATAATTAGTAATTATTATCGGGCGGAGATAATCTACGACTGCGCTGCCTCCGCACGGAATGCCGATGTCTAATATTACAATAGACGCGAACTTATAATCGTGAACAAACCGCAAATCCATGCATCCATACATATAAATAAAACTGAAGTGTCTGTTTGTAATATCAAAATAACAGCCTTTTACTAAACGCATCCCAATATTGCCGTCAGATCTTGCAAAAAGCACACTACATGGGCAAGGCTCAAGCACATTCGCAGCATTGGCAAGAAACTTATAGGTTTCCCTTCTGGAAGTCGTGCCTTTTGGTCTCTTGCCAAAGCTGTC
>DVXP01002187.1:0-13240 GCA_018235645.1 Junonia grisea | reverse complement strand
TAATTAATTTCTTTATTTGTGCTTATTTATTTAATATTTAAGATCTTTTCAAGCATTTTCGCATGAATTAATAAATTATTTTAATAAAATATACATAAAATACAAAATCTGATATAATTTTTATTTCGTTAAAGTGGCATCAAATAATGATATATTTAACTATAATTAGATAAGAAAATTATTTCTCATTTTTGTAATCGTTTTTTTTTTGACACGGGTGTATATCGTCTCTTTTTTTTAATTTCTCATTTGGCTTTTATTTCTATCACATACGTATCTAATTTAAAAAATAATTATTTTTTTTTCATCGTCAATCTATAAATCCTATAAAATCGTATGAATAAATCTTGTGTAACCTTATTTACGAGTCCAATGCAATAATTATACTTACATATATTTCCTTCTGTCTTTCGGAAGATTTATCCATAGAATACGTGAATAGATTTAAAACATACCCAGAATTTGTATTGTAATAAATCACTCACCCTGATTGGTACAAGTTTGTACTACTTATGCGTATATCTTGAGGTTATTATTCTTCTATACGCATTTTATGAAGTCTATATGTCTATGAAGTCGTATTTTTTGTTCGTGCGTATATACGCCATCCCTTTAAATATAGAGATATTTTGTAACTTATTTGCGTGGTGACTTTTGTATCTCAAAGGTTTTTAAAAGATAACTAATATGTAAAATCTAAATATGTCATTGCCCATTACCCACGGATGGAGCACAGGCAGCGAATGCGCATGCGAAGGCGATCCTACGTTTCTGTGCTGAAGGCGGCCATCGCCGGAGTTTTTAGTGAGTTTAATCTCACATAACCCGACCTTCCCCCCAGGAGTCGGAATTCATTGAAGATTTAACTCGCGTTAATTAAAAAAATATACCAAAGTCCATACTTTGAGTTTTCGATTCAAAGGATTAGTATTTGACTCTATGTTTTTTATTACGTCCATTCACAATATTCAATCACAAATGCTGGTTTGATTATAAAACATACAAATCTCGCCGTGGAATAAAATTTAAACCGTTTTAACACGACCTACGAACCAACGACTCATTTTCGCGTGAATAAATCGAATACCGAAACACAATTTTACGGGAAAAAATTTCGCGGCAATTTAATATGTAAAGCTCGGGAGTAAATTCATAAACGTTAATTTATTAGCACGACGTCACAGATAACGTTTAAATAAATAATTTTTGTTCATATCTTATGAGTATTGTTATTTTTTTGTTTGTTTCAGTCTCCATTGTGTCGCAGACTTGTAAATAAATGATATGTGCAATGCAATGAAACAGAATTAAATAAAAACGTTAATAAGGAATCAAGACGTATACTTATAATAAATATGTACAGCTTAAATATGTTTATGATACCTTTTACAGTTTATTTTGCTACAGATAAAAAAGTCTTACTTCTACTTTTTTTTAAATAATTAATTAGCACTAAATACGTGGCATTTGACTTAAGAGGCTATTAGTAGTTAATATGTACTAATAGCGCAAATTAGAGTCCCTAAGGGTAAGGTCATCTACGTTCCTCCGAGTTGCTTATGATATGTTTATCTCACTTCAGGGGATAGTTTTGGCAGTACATTTACAGGTAATGTGTTTCGCATGCTCACACTTAGTAAACGTATTAATAAACCTATATTTACGTATGGTTTTCTTACTTACTTTATTTCAGATAAATTTAAAAACATTTCTATTACATCACAGACATATAGAAAATTTAGACAAAAAAAAACATTAGAATCCCATAAGTATCAAATGACATTTTAGGTTAGCTGGAGGTCTGAATATCTAAAGTTTAGCTAGGACCTTAACCCGTAAGGACTCGCGTTACGGTCGAACTGACCCATCTTCTTTTACATTTTAATTTCTATATAGCATAGATACTCTATAACTTTATAAGCGCTAGTCTTCACAGATTATCAACAATTACACAGCTTTCCCTAATTTAAAGCAACACGCCAATTAAAGTGCCACGAGTTAAGTACCGAAGCCACAGAGAAAAGGCTGAGCCTATTAATACTAATCGGAATTATTGAAACGTTACTAAATCTACCTTAGCTTACTGATTTAGTGTATAAATATTCAATACGTATTTGCACCGTCAATTGATAAAGTACTCATGTCACAAATTGATATAATTATCAAATTCCGTCCAGCGGTTTAGGCTTAACGCGCCAAAGAAATGGACATACATAGTAACATACGTGCAAAAAGTACTATGTTCCTTCTAACGCAGACGGATAAAAATTCTTTTTAGTTCTTATCGTACATGTTACACTATGTGACGAATACTTTAAAATAATAAATACAATTACCTAATACGATTTTTAATCCTCTTTTATAACGTTGTAAATAATAGACTTTACTAGATGAAAACTTGTATTCGTATTTGCATATAAGACGATGCTTTAACAATAATATTATATACAGCTTCTATGATAATAATGATTTCATTCGCAACCGCAAACAATGAAATTATCATGATGACCCAAATCCGAACTCGAATTCCCATAGTTCCGGTTTCACTGAGATGGAATACATCGTTCAACTGTTGGAATTATGGGGATTCCGTAACAAAAGGACTTACGTAAAGCTACGGAAATTGCTTTGTATGTATGTACGTATACACTTGGTAATAGTGTAACTCAGCACGCGATAAATTAATTACATCTACTAGAAGTATCAAGATAATCCATCAATGTCTGGAGATTTGCGAATGCTTCCGACTGTAAAAGTGTTCTCAGAAATATAATCTCACTATATAGCCAATATTAATTATCTTGCGATTAGACGTAGCAATTAAACTTCTAAAGATGTCACGTCAAGGTGTCTTTTAGCACGTGACTAAAAATATTAAAAAGAAAAATTAAAATAAAGTTCTTTTAGATAGACGGCCATAAAAAAATATTGAAACAGAAAAGTTGGAATAAATTACATGTAAACGGTCCTTTAAAAAACAAATTTGTAGTTCTCAAAAGCCTCGAGTCCAGGAACGTTCAGACTTATAATAAAAAAAAAACTCTCGGTCGGTTTCCCGCGCGGTGGCCCAGCAGTCGTTTGCACTAATTTATTAAGCAGTGTTGCCATAAAGTGCTTTTTTTCACCAACATTAATTGCCAGCCCTACTTCGATAAATTAATCGCCGCTCCGACACGAAACTGTGAACAGTCAGAAGTTTTTAACCCTTAATTTAGGGCGAAAAGATTCAAACTTACTTTTTTCACATCTTTGTTTTGATCAAGAATATAAAACTTGAACAATGAGCGTTTTAACGGCGTCCTTTTAATTTCCTAAAAACATTTTGAGGGTCTTTTTAAATATGCGTCAATGATTTTTAATTTCATAATTATTCGTTAAATAAATAATAAAGAAAATATGCCAATTAAAAAGTATAATTAGGTTCGACTCATAAATCTATAGGTATTCATTTTGTATACTGAACTCAATATAATTATCGTTAACTTTATAGATTTCATAAAGTTTATTTCACCTATTAAATATTTTGAAACAAAACGGTCTGAGCGTATGCAATGCATATGATATTATGTATAATGTATAATTATGTATAGAGTTTAGACCATACCGTTGGCCGTGCCAAATAAGTTTGTTGTCATTTCCAGAAACTAGATAGAAGTTGTTCTGTGCGCTACCCAATCTACTTGGGAAGCCATCGTGTTGTCAAAACTAGTAACTTTGTTAACACTTTCAGAACTGCTGAAAGTTGCAAGAGACAGATGTCAATACAATTTACTTTGTCTATTAATGAAATGAAATATTATTGGCTGAACAATATTAATCCTTTGAGCTCTTTTGTCGAGTGTGGCTAGATATTATATTTCTTTCACCAATTCTTTAGATCGCGCCAGTCTTGCCTCTTGACATTAAAGTAAGATAGTAGCGCATTTTAATTTTTTTCTCAGTAGCTTCTTAATGAATCTCATTTTGAAGATTCTGAATACGCAAAATACATTACAGAGTTAATGATAAGTTATACAAAAAATAGGAGTTCAAACGGTCAATGACTACTTAACTCATGTCTACTATGGTATTATTACGAATGTATATCTAGAGTAGTCAAATTCATTGAATCTTAATGTGATGGTTTAAGTGTTAGTAAACTGTGGCTTAACTGTAATTAAATATTGATGTCCATTATTGAGACGTACATCATTAAATACTTAGCACTTACTTACATATTATTTGTAAATATTTATAAATAATACAGCTTTAATATATTTATTTCTTTCTATAATAAGTGAAAACTTATTTAAAATCAGAGTTTTACATTTTTAACCCCCGACAAATAAATAGGGGTGTTATAAGTTTGACCGCTATGTTGTCTATCTGTGGCATCGTAGCTCCTAGACGGGTGAACTAATTTGGATCCAGTTTTTTTTTTAATATGAAAGATTGTTTTCTAGCGGTGGTTGGTAGACATGTTCTATCAAAATCGGTTCAGAATCGGCGGATAATCGTTTCAAGATTATCTTGAAATATATGGATGTAGTTTTTTAACCGATCGAAGCTGAAATTATGCATACATATTTAATTTGGATTAATGGTTTTGGATAGAATGCTTGACGACATTCTAAATCGAATATGGCAGACCATTCAGACCAGCGTAATAGTTATTTTAATGCATTTCTACAATATAGGTATCAAATGAAAGGGCTTGTTGAGAGTAACTCGAAAAATTATGTAAGTGATTTAATATTAATCATAAAAGTGATTTTATTTATATTTTTTTAAGGTTAAAAACCTTACGACGGGTTTCTTTAAAAATTTATATTTATTTTTTATAAAAGTTTTGTAATCCTATGATAAAATCAATATCTCTCTGTAATTATGTATTAATACATTCAAGATAAAATTTGGACAGCTAATAAACAAAATTCGAAGATAAAAATGTTAGTCATACAGTGATAATTATATCAATCTAACATTTCAACGTCATTATAATTATAACTGTATGACTAACATTTTTCTCATCAAATTTTGCATAGTCAATGTTTATCTTCGATTGCGATAAGTACAAAACAATCAGATTAGTGAGTAATAAATAAAAAACATAGCGACGAGGAACAGTCGTGACTCAGTACAATATTTATAATACGATTATCTTATTTATCTATCTACATACATATAATTCTATATTCTATTCTCGCGACTTTGTCCGCGTCTGCCATATGTGTCCAAAAATAATAATAAGAAAATATGTCAATGTTAAACTGGATTCAATTTAATATTTATCAGCCTTTCCCTGCGTTGGCGCTCATTCTGAAGATTCTGAATACGCAAAATACATTACGGAGTTAATGATAAGTTATTGCAAAAAATACCAGTTCAAACGGTCAATGGCTTACTTAACTCACTCATGTCTACTATGGCATTATTACTAATGTACTCATATATCTAGAGAAGTCAAATTCATTGAATCTTAATGTGATTTAAGTGTTTGTAAACTGTGGCTTAACTGTAATTAAATATTTATGTCTATTATTGAGACGTACATCATTAAATGCTTGGCACTTTATGTATTGTTGTTTCTAAATATTTATAAATAATACAGCTTTAATATACGTATTTGTTTTCTATAATAAGTTAAACTTTAATTAAAATCAGAGTTTTACATTTTTAACCCCTGACAAATAAAGAGTTATATGTTTGACCGCCATGTTGTCTGTCTGTGGCATCATAGCTCCTAAACGGGTAAACTAATTTGGTTACTGTTTTCTCTTTTTTTTTTTAATTTTAAATACTATTTTCTAGTGGTGGTTCTTAGACATGTTCTATCAAAATCTGTCCAGCTGTTTCAAGATTATCTTACAATATGTGGTATGTAGTTTTTTCGGTTAGAATCTTGCTACTCAATTTTTAAATAGATATTTTTAAATATCTTAAACCGATCAAGCTGAAATTCTGCATACATAGTTAATTTGGATTAATAGATTTGGATAGAATACGTTACGACATTCTAAATCCAATATGGCAGACCATTCAACTTAGCGCAATAGCTATTTTTATTTTATTGCAATTCTACATCCCTTGACCCTTATGAACCCTTTCATTTAATATCCATATTTTAGAAATGCAAATACTTGTTGAGAATAACTCGAAAAATTATGTATTTAATATTAATCGTAAAAGTGATTTTATTTATAATTTTAAGGTGTTTAAGACGGGGATTTCTTAATAATTTTGTATATGATTTTTATAGAAGTTTTGATAAAATCAATATTTCTCTGTAATTATGTATTAATACAATCAAGATAAACCTTGGACAGATAATAAACAAAATTCGAAGATAAAAATGTTAGTCATACAGTGATAATTATCAGTCTAAAATTTCAGCAACGTCATTATAATTATAACTGTATGACTAACATTTTTCTCATCGAATTTTGTATAGTCAAGGTTTATTTTCGATTTCGATAAACACTGTCAGTCAGAGGTCGCTACTGTACTCGTAAGCATCAACTCCGTCAATTTAATTTGTTTATAGTTATTTATTGGTTTGTTTGCTATAATTATTTATCCTAATTCAATTCGTGATAGTTCAAAGTTTATCAAGAAACGTTATCCTCTTTTTAAGTGGATCTCTCGTTTCGAGGAAAATTGAAAACTTTGTGCACTCAAAGAAAAAGTGTTAATGACAGTAATCTTCAATTAAATACTTAAGTGTCTGTGCGTGTATCATCTTAAATTGGTACTTATTACAGTGAAGAGTTTGAACGCTTTTAAAGTGTATAAAAGTGAATCATAGTATTTCTGGTGAACATTTAATAATATATACACACGTTTTAGGTGATTGTAATATTATTGTATTCACTTTACCTGCTTTGCAATATTCTAAAACGCTCCATACTCTACTTAGAGATATTTTTACCATATGTGATACATACGCGCTTGGCTCTTCATTACATGGGTGCTTTAAACAGTTGAAACGAGACGGGCACGAGAACGCACGAGAAAATTGTATTTCATAATACTTTTATCTTACGCCTATAAAGAAAGCATTAACTATGAATAAATTTGGTTGTTGTACATCTACTGAAGCAGATCAAGCCAACATACTGAACTGTAAACTCTGTCAGATTTCTTTTCACTATCGCTTGTATTTTTCCTCAAAAAGAGAACAAAAATTGTCATCCGATCTTAAATCCCTCCTCCCCCCCCTCGATTGCTTACAAAAATGCCGCGATCCGAACTATCGTAATAAAGATAATACACCTGTTCGTAGCAATGCTCGCGACGCACGATGGGACCTCGTCATATAAAGTAACACTCGTAACTCGTCTTCTAAAATAAGGGAAATCAAGATATAAACTATGAACTTAAGTCGTTAGCAATAGAAGTTTGCGCAAAATGAAAAAACTCAATAATGTTTGATTCAGTCCCTAAATACTAAATAGCAGATAATAGTTACAGATTTCATATTTCCACAAGTAATGTAATACATTCTTAAGTTTACTCCCATATTGTTTATATTTTGATTTCCATTATTTTGGAAAATGACTTTTGAGCGTTACTTTATATGATGGGGTCCCATCGTGCGACGTCAGCGATAGTAGCGAAGATTCGGCCGACGACAATATAACCCTGCGTGTTCGGCCGAAACAAGACCAGATCGGGCAGTCTCTATCTCTAGATATACAGAATATTATTAAATCGGAATTTAGTGCAATGAAACTGGATTTCAGTAGCATCTCTAATGAAATTACCTCACTGAGACACTCAACGAAGAATACAATAAAATTAATGATAAAATATTTCAAATGGAGACAAAGTTTAAGGCTTTTGATGCTTTAGTTACCAGCGTTGAACACTTAAAGTCTGTATCCGAAAAAATAGAAATGGATATAAATACAAAGGATCAGTGGGCGAGACGCTCTAACATCGAAATCTGTGGTATTCCAGAAAAGAAGGGCGAGAACCTTCTTCGCCTCACAGAGGAAATTGCTGTTAAGGCTGGTTTCGACTTGAATCCCTCGGATATTGATTTTTTAACATGTGTCGCATCTAATAGTCAAGTCAATAAACCCAAACCCATTGTTATCCGTTTGCAAGCGCGCTATAGCTTCGCCTGAAAATCGCTCGCCTGAAAAAGTTGAAGTTAATGTGCAGTAATCTGGGCTTTGCAAAAAATGACTCGTATTTATTTTAATGACCATTTAACTAAATTTAATAAAACTCTCTTACAGCTTTATCTAAAGAGCAAAAATATAAATATGTTTGGGTCAAAATTTGTTCAATTATGGTTAAAAAAGGTGACACCAGCCCTGTTATTCATATTGCGAATGTCAATGTTTTAAAAAAAATCAAATAGGCGTTATTATGTTTTAATTGTTATTTTTTTGTTTTATTTATTGCATACATAAATATATTGAACAGTAAAATAATTTACGATACAATATTCCCTATTATACGTCCTTACTTAATAAATGAGCAACATGGTTTCATCAATAAAAGGTTGACGGAAACAAACTTATGTGAATTTTTGCATCGGGTTCCTAATTCCATGGATCAAGGACACCAGGTGGATGCCGTGTATACCGATTACTGTAAAGCCTTTGATAAAGTGTCTCATAATATACTTATTTACAAACTTGAAAGTTTCGGTATACACGGCGACCTGCTCAGATGGTTGGATTCATATCTTCGCAACCGTACTCAGGCTGTCTCTATTAAAGGTTATCTGTCATCTTTTATACCAATAAGTTCAGGTGTTCCTCAGGGCTCTCACCTAGGTCCTTTACTGTTCAATATATTCATAAATGACATTAATAATGTATTTGTCTCTTCAGATTTTCTTTTATATGCTGATGACACTAAAATTTTCAAATCTATTAAATCTTTAGATGATTGTCATGATCTACAATCTGACTTAAATAGGTTAGAGACATACTGCAAATTAAATTCTCTTCATCTTAACATAAACAAATGTGCTATAATTTCTTTTTCTCGTAAGCGTAAAACTTTGCTTTATAAATATACTGTCAATAATAACGACATATCAAGGAAAACCGAGGTGAGAGACTTAGGCGTGACACTGGATAGCAAGCTTTCTTTTGGTTCTCATATTAGAAGTATTTCATCAAAAGCCTATCGCATGCTAGGATTCATCATGAGAACAGGATCTGAATTTAAAAATACTTCTACTATTAACCTGCTTTATAACGCTTACGTCCGTTCTATACTCGAGTATGCATCTACGGTATGGAATCCTCAGTACAATATTCATATAAATGAAATTGAGAAGATCCAAAACAAATTTTTAAAATATTTGTCTTTTAAATCTAACGATTCTACCCATGAACCTTTATTAGCTCTTTCAAAACGCCGATCTATGAGAGACCAAGTTTTCTTATATAAAATTATTAACAATATTGTTGACTCCCCTTTTCTACTTAGCAAGTTGTCTCTGAACTGCCCACGATCCAACGCTCGTCAACCGTTATGTTTTTATACTCCCACTTGTCATTCATCACATAATGCTAACTGTTTTCTAATCAGAGCTTGTCGCGAATATAATAAGCATTTTGGGAACATTGATATATTTCATTTATCTTTGATTAAATTCAAAGATAATATTTGTAACAATCTGAAATTAACTCAATTATATACTTTTAATATTGTCCAATAATTTTTCTCTTATTGTGTTAAAATATTTCAGTGCATTTTATGTTTCATCAATCGGTGGAAACTTTGCCGGATAATGTGATATTTAAACTGTATTATGTACACAATGTTTGTTTCCCAAATGTTAAATAAATAAATACATTTAGATTAGTGACTAAAAAAAACATAGCGACGAGGAACAGTCGTGACTCAGTACAATATTTATAATACGATTATCTTATTTATCCATAATTATCTATAATTCTATAGAATATAGAGATACTCGCGACTTTGTCCGCGCCTGCCATATGTATCCAAAAATAATAATAAGAAAGTATATCAATGTTAAAGTGGGTTCAATTTCATATTTATCACCGCTTCTCTCTTCTTCTCTGCGTCGTTTTAAACATTTTCATGATTTTTATGTCGTGATGTTATTAGAATAAAAAAAAATAATAAATAATCAAAAATGAGCAGGGAGGTATGAGCTAAAGTATAAAATTATAAATTATAATATAAAAACATCGCAAATAAAATGTTTTCCTCGAAGAGAATATTTTCTGTAATGTTATTCTGTAACTTTTGGTGGATCACCAAAGTTACAGAATAACGTGCATAGAGACACACATTTCAAACTCTCAAATTTATTATTACACAAGAGCTTATAATTATATATCGAATTGTATATACGACTATACTTAATATGGCAATGTGTGCACAAAAGTATTGACTGAAATATACATTCAAACTGAATGATCAATTAGTAATCAAAGATAACCTAACCTAAAAATAATAATGTAAATAGTATAAAATAAATCACGGTTCTAAAATACCATAAAAATCACTTTTCCTTTCAAGACAAGCACGAAAAAAGGATACGTGCTTGAAAAATATGCAAGATTATACCGACACCTTAACAAAACGTAAAAAATCGTCGGGTGGAAACTACACTTAGTTACACTTAGCGTGACAAATGCCTACGCTTGTCTAAATCGCTGCAACAAACGAAACCTGCGGAAACTCTATTCCTTTATACGAGGGTTTTTCTATCCCCTTAAAGGGTCATTCATAAAATATCTACCATTGATATACGAGTGCCCGGCACTTGTAAGTCGTCATGGGAAATTGAACTATAAAACGTGGCAATAAAGTTCATTTTTAATTGTACGTGAGACGAATTTGATCTACAATTTACATTTAGGCGGAAAGCTCAGCTATGTACAAAGTAAATTTATTTACATTTCAAACGTGTTTGACGACGCAGCCGGCAATCGGGGCGCGTTTCAGAGGTTTCGCTGTTTGTGGAAAAATTACCTTTTACATGGTACGTCTGTTTGTACACACTCGTATAAATATTTTCGTGCTCCGTGTTCTATTAATTTAAGGATAGTTCAGTAGGTGGGGTAAAAGTTAAAAGAGTTAAAAGTAATGGTAACTAATGGTTTTTTAGGTGACGTACATAGATGTGTGTATATGCAATATTAAATAAAAAAAGTGTTGTTTTTTATGTGACATATTTATTTTAAAAATTACCCTTCATTGTGATTGATTGTGTAGCATAATAATTGTGTTAAATCTATAAAGGTATAAATAGCACCCTGTCTGTCTGTAGTGGTCTGGGTGTTTTTGATTTGTGCTGTGTTTGTTTTCAGACTTCGCAAACAAGATCCAGTGATCTTACTAGGGGCCGTAGTGTGTAAAGTTTTTATTTATTTATTCACTACTTTCAGATAATGATTAGCGAAGTCATAAACAAACTTTTTCTATGAAAAAGCAAATGATTTTCTCTATGTTCTGTGCTCTGAAAACTGTATCTCTCAGAGGTACATACATAATTGTAGGTAAATATAACACCGGTGGTACATGTCGACGAATATGTGATAATTTTAATTAATCATTATAAACCTTATGCGCACGAAATTGATAAAATGAACGTCACAAATTAATTTCGTTATGTAACACAGGTATTAATTGCATAATTGCAATATTGCCTGTGCACACTCGTCGTCACGTCAAAGCTGGAGCTTGTTTATGCTGAAACCAAATTTCAGCGTACGGCGCAAAATTTCCTCGCATACCTACTCGTAACATGTGAAGCTTTTAAAGCTAATATTTTGTTAGACTTTATCAACTTCATACTTACACTGGGATTACGTGAGAGAATTAAAACAAGCTTTGTAATTAAACTTCGGAAAAAAAATATTACAACTATGACTTAAAAAATATAAAAATATATATAAAATTCGTCCAATTATTTCATACCATTCATACTTATTACGTTTTATTTTTGCGACCAAAGCCTTTCTTTAACTACTCAGGTAAATCCATATCAGGTTAACAGAGAAATATATACATCTATAACTTACTACGAGCAGACGTTTTGAGTATGGCTTAGGTACTCATTTGTTTTGCTCTAATTAAATAAACTACAATATAAATTGTTTACTTTCACAATAAATGTCAAAAGTAAATTAACTAACAAATAAATAGTGAGTGCTTACAACGAACTTGAAGAGTACGAGGAATGAAATAGGGGTGTTAAAATATTACGCCGTAAAACCGCCCTTTCTGTTGTTTGTGCGAACAAAAGCAACAAATATTAATTGGGGGCATGTTAAGCTCGATAAAATTTTATTGTAGCTGATATGAGTTAAGACAGTTCTGACGGACGATGTCTTATAATAAAAATTTTATGAGTCTCAATGAATGAACAACATTTATGTACAAGAGAAATTATTTTAATGTTGTCTGTAAAAGAGCGTTTGTAATTCAAACTTTATTCCACGAAGCTTCCCGTATTTCAGTCCTTTCGCGTCAAAAATAACCTATCGTCAGTGAAGTTCTAACAACGCGTAAGTCAAAAATGTCAATCAACCAGGCGTGGTCCGAAGGGAGGGTCACACATGACCCCCCCCCCCCCCCTCCGCCATAATCATACATGTCAAAGGAAAAAATTATGGTGGCAAAGTATAAATGCAGATAAAACATGTCAAAATCTCCGATTTTCAATACTCATGGAAACATTCTAAGTGACTTAAAGGAAAAAGCACAAAATAACTGTACTATAAAGTTTAGTATTATATTCGTGAAACTCCCCCCTCCCCCCCAAAACTTGTGACCCTCTCCAAAATTTTATGCTGCGACCGCGACTACAATCAACATAGTGCAAAAATTGGGTAATTTTGTGTGAAGCTAGTACGTATGAAACTGCTACGATACTTTTCATACCAAGTATTCGAGTTGAGACTACTCGACATTTTTGTTTTTCTGATTTTTTAAGCTATGGGATAATTTATAACTACTACGAATGAGTTGCTTTTGTCTGTTTACAAATAATGAAATAAATATTATTGTCTAGGAAATAATATTAAAATCTCAAAACAGCCAAATAATGATTGCTGTGTTAGAAATTTATTAAAGCCTATGTCCTTTATCGATGTCCTATTTCTGTCTACTACCAGGTTGCATTATCGTCACTGCCAAAATTCATCGACACTTGTTCAACAGATTGAATTTATAATATTAATGTTGATAATATGGATTTAATTTCACGTGACAAAAAACATTTCAGTTTGAAGAGCTTTTCACCACGGCGAGCACC
>DVXP01002186.1:0-13244 GCA_018235645.1 Junonia grisea | reverse complement strand
GTACTTGTTGTCTAATATAGAATCATTAAGATTATTCAGATTTTCTTAATTACTATGAGGCTATATTTTATTTAAGAGTCAATGTAAAAAATCCCAATGTCCCTAAGTTCGACCAGCTTGTACCAGCAATAGACCAGACAATGTGCCAATAGTGAAACAGTACCTAAATAAAGCTATTATTTTTATTGAAACAATTGTATATATCAAATTATTTTAATACTAAAAATTAAAGTACTCGTACGTACATAAAGTATTGATAGGGTTAAATTTATGTTTATTATTTGTGCATATCCTATTATGCCCTAATAAGTACTAATAATTAGGTTACAAAACGTAAAAAAATTGTTTTTGAAATTTGAATTGAAAGGTATATAAAAATTAACAAACAATAAGATAATAATTAAAACATAATATTTATATATAAAAAACTAAAAAAAAATCGTGATCAAAACGTATATAGTTCTCCAGTACCTTCATCACTGACAAAACGTACCTATAGGGCTAAAAGGAAATGTTAGTGGTTGTGACTGTAACACCGGTGTTATGGGATAATGAACATGTCAATTAGACCCACATAAAGTATTGATAGGGTTAAATTTGTGCGTACTACATAGATACATTTCTATTAAACTTTTGCTGATTAGTTACCAATTCTATATGTAGAATCTTAATTTCGCGGTTTTATCTATCATATTATTATTTTGTTTATTAAGGATATCCATTTTTTGTATTATATAAAAATACGAGCAACGAAAAATGCATTCCTGATTTCAAGTGATCATTTTTTTGTTGATGCAGGATAAATCTTCATAGATACCCGACTCCTGATGAGAGGTCGGGTTAAGTGAGATTATACTCGCTAAAAACCCCTGCAACGGTGGCTGCCATTAGCAGCGCCTATGAAGGCCAAAATCCTTTCTAATTTCCAAAGAAGAAGAAAGGGAGTAGAAACCTGTAGAGGAAGGCTTGCGCGACGTGGGATATGGCCTACGGCATCGCGGTCGACAAGATCTAACGGTTAGAAAAGTTTCGGACTTCGCGCCTTTGATTTATTAGACAGGATAAATTTTTTTTCGTCATCACTAAAGGGCGTCGGAATATATGATTTGCTTACAACAAATCTAACTTTTACCACACCATTGAATAGGTGTTCCTAGTTAGTTTTTGTACGTTTTTTAGTTAGATTTCTAAGAGTTAGACTTTTGTTTGTAATTTAGTATTAACTAGTATCAATTTGCGAATATGTTATTGAAATATCGGAATTATATAATATTGTGTGTGTGAACATGTCAATTAGACCCACATGAAGTATTGATAGGGTTAAAGCATATATTAACTGTCAAACTTGCGGTTTTAGCTCTGTTTATTTAAATTGCCTATTTGGCAGTCCTTGTAACTATATATACAATTCGCTTATATATGTTGTGGGGCTTTATTTTGATTATATATTATTTTGAATTTTGAAAAATCATCTTAAAAGATATTTAATATTGTTAAGGCTGAATGATTTCCAAGGCTGAATCTATTTATGCTTTTGCGTTGCATTATATTTCTTTTCTTAAAAAATGACAGTTGTCAGTTGGTAAAAAAAATCATGGAAATATGACGTAATATGTTCTATAGCTTCTTCATCACATAATTTAGATTGATAAAGAAGCTATAGTATAATTTTTTTTATTATTTCTTAACTTCGGGAACATTTAACAAATAACTATTAAGATATTTATCCATATAAAGAGCGAAACTTCCTAGTACTGTAATGGTCTATAACACTGATCTAAATTCTAAAACTAAAATCGTAGATTCAAATCCAGGCCAGTAGTTTTATAAGCGTTAAACTGTTTTAAATTCATCCCACGCGTTACAGGGAAGGAAAACATCGAGGAAAATGCATCCATCGGGAAAATTCTGAAATTAACCTGAATACAGAAAGGTGTGAAACAAGAATATGATAGACGATTAAAACTGTTATGTTAGAGCTATTTTATCATTAGATTGTTTAGAATAGCTGTCGAAATCATAACCCCCATTTTGCCTCGCCGTAGTCGGGTAAAAATATAACAGATTTTGGTCGGTAAAGACATCACTGGATAATCACATTGACAATTACAAGTGGTACAATATTGTCTTGATTTTTAATTATTTTTTAAATAATGGAACCAACTGACATAAAATATCGAACAAAGAAGAAATTATAAATTATAAATCGAATTAAAACTAAAAAATTTCTCGTGAGGATTTCTGGTTCTCGTCATCAGGTCCACTTCATCAAATGCTACTTTTCGTGAGCAAATGACCGAGCTACTTTGAAAATAGCTGAAATCGCAATAGGTGTGCCTACAATTTTTGAGGAGTTCCCTCGATTTCTCCAGGATCTCATCATCAGATCCTGATACCCTTGCAATGGGACCACATGGGGGGTATACCCTTTCAAACAAAAAAAAGAATTGTCAAAATCGGGCCAGCCGAGTAATCGGTGTACATAAATAAAAAAAATACCGGCCGAATTGATAACCTTTTTGAAGTCGGTTAAAAATAGGTTACTACAGAATGTTATCTCCAGAATATTATGGCCAATATTGTAGAACTTACATTATCTGTTTAAAAGCGTTTCGACTCTCTCCGCTGAGGTATCCAAACTGATAGTTGTCCCACGCCTCCACCACTAAGTTGTACACGGATTGAGACTCACGGTCCAACCAATCCGATACTTTTAAAGCTCCTGTGTCGGGGTTTATGAGAAATTTACCCTAAAAATTCCATAGCACATTTATTGGATAAAATCAGGTATATCTTGTTGTACTTGTTACATTCTTTTAATTTACAAAATGGTTACACTTTTTATATCAAAATATATTTCAAGTTACGTTTAAATCATATTTAAGTTAAGCTACAAACATACTCAATTTTGGAATAAAAATTATATATAAATTGGAATCAATGTAATTTTACGGCATGTTATAGAAATAACATTATTAACTGCCAAATATGAAGCAAATGAAACTGGCCTGTTTTGGATAAAAACATTTATCAATTTCAAATGTCATTATTAGTTTTACATAGTGTATAAAATTCAGCTGACTAATTTATCAAAAATATAGGAGATTCTTTTCTTACCTGTGTAGACATTCTATCTAACAAATAAGTGATTTTGCCGTAGTCTCCGGAATCGGCGTCTTTAGCGACAATATTGGCGACCGTTGTTCCTGGCTCCACGTCTTCCCTTACACGATACTCGAACGGCGATGGTTCGAATATAGGGTTATTATCATTTTCGTCTAACACCTAGGAATGATATTATAATTTTTGTTTACATTGCCTATAAGTTGGTGCATATAATCGATTTTTGATAGACATTTAAACATTAGTATATATAAGGTAAGGTATATATAAAGTATAGTTTATATAAGGCTGCTAAAACAAGAACAGCTAATCAGTTGAAATATTTAAAATTCAGACCATTCCTGTTCTCAAATAGTCATAAAGCAATAAAAGGTTGTTTAACCCCATTATACTAAGAAATTACTGTTTTGCATGCAAAAATAAGATCTTTGAGGTATAAAAAATACCCTTAACTCAATTTAAAAAGAAACTCAACTCTCAAGCTTGCTCTCGCGGACTCATGTAACACAACAAGTGTATGGACTAGTGTATAGACTGCATATCATGTATAGACTTTAGATTCATAAAACCTTTTTAACTATCTTTTAGTACAGAAGAAGGAATAATTTTCCCATGTATCGAAACTTGGTGTACAATTTCCGCTACCTTAGAAAACTATGCAATAAAACATAAGAAAATCTCTAGATTTTCTCTCTAGATTTATGTTCTAACATACGCATACATTTAATTGTATAAATAAATAATAATAACCTGTATAAACAGTTCCACAAAGGCGTATCGCGGTGGAATTCCACTATCAATGGCTTTAACGGTGACGTTCAACCACGAATACATTTCGTGGTCTATTCTGTTGGCAACCACAATTTCTCCCGTAGCGCCCTCTATGTGCAGGAAACTGCGCAGTTCTTCAGAACCTAAGGTTAGTTATTTTAATACTTGGATATTTTTATTGCAAAAAAATTGGTATAAAAGTCTTTTTCGTAAGGGCAATCTAGCATGCAACTTTAATTACTATTATTAGTTAGTTTTGTCAACTGATTGTAAAAATTTAATATTTTGCTAAACATTTTTTTTTCTGTCAACAAAATTTTTATTTCCAATGTAGATAAACGATGCCACTATATTAAGCGCCTTGACGGCTAACATGATTAGTGTGTTTTGTGATTAATTTTTAAAAGAAAAAGTAAAAAAAATGTTTAGGGGTAATGTGTGAAGGTTTTTAGTAGTCAAATAGCCTATTCTAAAATAATGTTTCAGAATATTTCCTTTTTCTTTATTTTTCTACACATATTCTAAAACTATTGCCAATACATTCCTTACCTTCTAGATAATATGTCATAGTTCTGTTCTTATCTGCATCATCTGCTATCACAGTTTCAATATGCATGCCCTGTTTAGAGTTCTCAGTTATAGATGTTTTATAAAACGGTTTTCTGAACTTAGGATTATTATCGTTTTCATCTTCAACGATTATTGTTAAAACCGCCGAAGCAGTTTGTCGTGGTCCGTCATCTATAGCCGCCATGTCTTCTACTGTGATAGTTAGTTTTATAATTTCCACCTTTTCTCTGTCTAGTAATCTGTGAATTTTATATTCATAGATGTTTTAGAGTATTATTGTAGTTATTACAATGGCAATGGTGATTTTTAATAAGTTATCTGCATTTGGTTTTTCATAGTAGATATAACATTTGGTTAAAGTGTATGTTAAAAATTCAAGATCTATCTTTAGTACGAGTCTTGATTGTTTTCGATAACGAAAAGTTGTTTGGTATTCCTTGAATAATTTTAACATACAGGAAAATTTTGCTAAAGGCGCTGCTTGTAATATCGTAATAGGGATGTAAAGAATACCGTAATAGGGTAGAAAATTATGTTATCGAAAACTTTCACAACTCACACTAGGGGGGGATTTTTGCCCCATCGGCCAATATTCCGGATGAACTCGTATTTTGAAAGGAGAAACTTAAATTATAAAAAAAAATATGATCTTTATTATTATATCAGCTTTTTAACATTAATTTATGTCCAAACTCACCTAACAACTCTCAAATTTCCATCCACGGTGTTCAAATCCCATAGTGACAGGTAGTCATACTCAGCTGTAGATACGGGCACTCCATCTTCGTTTTTGGCATAACTACTGGCTTTGTCTATTGCGAATCTTAGTACTGGTTGTTCGTCCAAATCGTAGGCTTGAGCTCTGAATACCGTTGTACCGACCTTTGTAGACATAAGATAAATAAAATAACTTTAGTTGTTTAATAATCTATCGATTCAAGAGTCAATTTAATTGATTCAAGAATTTTTTTAATATTAGTCAATATATCAAACAATATTCAGACAATTGAAATAAGACAGCACTTTGAAATTGTACATTTACAGTTATGCTGATATTTTACAGTCTAAGTTATGGCCAAAGTCGGGAACCCCTGTATCTCAACTTTTGCCATAAAAGCAAAGGATAAAATAAAAATACCAACAATTATGGCAAAAGTTGGGTATTCTTATGTCCCAACTTTTGCCGTAATAAGGGAAACAACAACTACGTTTTTAAGGAAATAATTTAGGATCATAAAAAATATATAAGTAAATTATAAACTGACCTGTGTATTCTCCATAACGTGTATAGTCCCGGGTTCAATGAGAATCGGTGGCTTGTTGTTCACATCGACGATCGTTATGTTTACGATGACCGACGCGCTTAGTTGCTGATCTCCTATTCCACCATCAAGAGCCACCTAATAAATAATTAACTCTTAATAAATATATAAGTTTTACTCAAATTGCAATTTGTAATATTTGCTATATTGTCATATGTATATACGTATTGATTTAAAGGAACGAACACAGTGTTTATATACCAGCAACAACTTCCTTCTTGTAGTAATATTTTTAATCTGTTTTGCAAACGGTTCTCAGCCGAATATTTTGTTGAGAGCTGAATGTATAATATTTTAATCCTTTCTTTTCATGTTGAACCTATCCGTTCCATTCTTTATTGTTTTAAATTGTTTTTTTTTTAACATCCCATTTATGGCTCTGGTGACGTCAGTACCCGCTTGACATCATGTCAACGGTTCTACGTTGGTCAGTATTTCTGAAAGTTGTTAGTGCAATGTATAGAGCGTATAGTCACCACGGTGAGGGTATATCTCGTCGTCTTGGGGTCGCTGCGGTCGGGGTCGAGCGAGGAGGCGTTGGCGACGGACACGAGGCCGGAGCGCGAGTCGATCACGAACTTGTCGGCGGCGCCGCGCTGGATGCGGTACGCCACGCGGCTGTTGACTGCTGAGCCGTCGCCGTCGCGCGCCTTCACCTGTTCACAGGGTTACCATATTGAAAAAAATAGGGATTTAAAGTTGAAAACCGAAGACATTTGAAACACCGACCGACCGAGGTCTTGGATAGCGTAACTGTACACGATACAAACTGTACAGCAGAATTAACTGTACACGATATGACCAATTTGTCTAGTAGTTGATGAATTACAATTTAACTAGATTGTAATACCACGCGTTAGGAAAGCGCAACAAGGGCGAAAGAAGGCCGGAAGATAAAAAAAAAATACGAGTTCACAACAGATCGAATAGAGTAATATTTGGACTGGATTCCTAAAAAAAGGTCATTCGCAAAGTGCTGGAAAAAACCGAGCAAAGATCAATGGAAATTTGCGGGGGAATGTGACGCTAGGATCCTTAAAAAAAAGGTCATTCGCGAAGTAACTCAGGAGATAGGGGTGCAAAACCTTAGTGTTGACCGGGGACGGATCTTTGAGGCGTCGCTAGATAGCGTCACAAATGCTAGCTTGATTTCTCCTCTTACTCAGGAGAATGTTAGGAGTTGAATCCATAAGACTAATTCAATACGAGTGAGTGAAAATTTTATTGACGGTAGATAAGTTTAACGCTTAAGAAACTAGGCATCTTCATAATCTCTTCAAATAAAATAAAAACATGTTATTTTACTAAAAAATTAAAAAAAAAAAAACATAAATATATTTTTCTACTTCTTACCTCCAACACACTAGTCCCGCCCGGCATATCCTCCGGTATGGCTCGCCGGTACACCATCTGCGTGAACATCGGCGCGTGGTCGTTGACGTCCTGCACGTACACCGACACCGGTACGGTTGAGGACAGCGACGGTGTACCGAAATCCCGCGCTCGAACCTGCGGTGTTAACGGTGTGAGTAGCGTCCGTGGAATCGAATAGATATGGTGAATTAGTTTGATATGTTTTCACGTGTGCGTGTATATACATGCGTGTGAGAACGTAATGTGTGTGTGCGTGTTCGTGTTTTACTCCTACTTAATTTAATTAACTTTATCTTAAATACATGTACACATTATAAAGTACATAAATAAATAAGTATATCACTCACAAATTTACTCACAGTTAAATGTATAGGTCGTATATTGCTATTGTCACCAGGTAGTTGCTCAAAATCAATTCCACCGACTGGCGTTATAATACCTAAGTTAGGATCTATCGAGAAGTTATTTTTGTAATCGCCACCAACTATTGAATACTCTATATGACTGTTCTTGGTACCTAGAACATAAAACATCATATTATTTATTTTACTTATCTATAGCAATTAAAACCATTTATAGAAAACAAACTTCGAAAAATAAATGTATAACTATGGGCTATAGATATTTTTTCAATTAAAATCAGTACTTTAATTTATTCTCACCATTCAAATCAATGTCTCTAGCTTCCAAAACGAGAGGATTTTCGAATTCCAGTTCATTTTCCAACAACCTGGCTTCATATTTGTTCGCGAGGAACATTGGCGCATTATCATTTACGTCTTCTATGTTTATTATCAGCTGAACGGTGTTCCTGTTGCCTTTACCCTGAGAAAATTTTATTGATTAGTTATAGATAACAAGTTATTTGGTTAATTTATGGTGTCCTATAATTTCGACCAAAAATGTTTTTTCAAATGATTTTTTCTTACCTGATCGTCCCTTGCTTCAACTGTAAGGTAATGCCTCGAAACAAGTTCGCGGTCAAAACTCTCATCGCCTGCTTCCTTTACCGTTATCACGCCTGATATTGGATTGAGATGCAATCTGAAAGCAACATAATTTTAGAAATAATTTATTAATCAAATACAAAATTATTCACATCCAGACAGATCCAGAGATTTTAAAATAGTTCGATGATTTTAAAATTGTAGTAAAACAACCATATTGAAAAAAAATTGTTTAGAGCAAAATTCTAAACATTTATATTTACTTATACACATACTAATCATAGCATAACTTCATAATTATATTTACTGCTAAAAATAGTAAATACTTACAAATGAGCAATACCGCCACTTAAACTTGTGTACCTCACACCTCTAGTACCATAGTTATCGGAATCTCTATCCAACGCTTGTACCCAAGCTACCGTAGTACCGACTCCACAATTCTCAGGAATGGAAACCATATAGATTGATTCTGTGAACTCCGGGAAATTATCGTTTTCATCCTTTATATGCACTGTTATTGGAACTACACTGAAAATAAAAATAAAACATATTTTTTAATTTTTTTTTTAAATAATGTGTAAAAACAAAAAAGTATCTGTGTGCTTAAGGTAAGGTGTTACTTAAAAAAACTATATCTTATATAGGATTTACCTCATTTTGGGTTCTTTGGTAACAATCTCTTTGGCGACTAGACTAAAGTTCATGACAGTAACTTTTTCATAATCCAAATAGGAGGGATCATTCACTCTTATAAGAAAAGAGGCCTCATTGATGCCTTTGAAAGGTGTCACATCAAATACACCCTTATCACCTACTAAATAAAGTTCAAAAGTCCCATTTTTACCCTGAAACAAAAATAATATTATTGTTTTCTGTAAAAATGTCATGAAGATATAGATTTTTAGAATAAAAGAGTTAAAATTGACTACTGTAAATAATTTTTATACTAATTATTCTAAACACATTAACATAATATTTGAAAATCATAATGTGTATGTAATACACAACATTTTTATCAAATTATAAACATTTTTTTATATTATAGCAATAATATTTTTTTATATTATAATAGTCACACACACAGCATTCACATAATTATGCTTTATACCTGATCGTAATCAAAAACTTCCGGTATTGCATCCTGCAAAAAAGTAATTGGCGTGTTCTGTTGAGCATTTTCAATGACTTCCCCCACATATCTATCACTTCTGAATCTTGGTTCCTCATCATTCACATCTGTGACTATAATTGTAATTTCAGTTGTGGCACTTGGTAGTGGTGACACCATATGGGATTCCTCTGTTGCCTAGAATAACTCATTATATGCATTCTCATCTTAGAAAACAACAAGATAATTGTAATAATTTAATTGCTCATTTTAGAAAGAATTAAAATGATAATTAAAATTGTTTTATATTTTTAAGTGTACTGGACTTAACAGAGCATGAATGAGCATAATAAAAACTGACATAAACACTGTAGAATTTTTGAAGAAATATAAAAAATTGGGGTCTTGAAATGTCAACAAGTTTGTACCAAAATCTCAAGTATGTAGGCTCCATTGCTATTGGCCGGGTCTTCTCGGTCTAAGGGACTGATTGTGTAAATAATCCCGGAGCTGCTGTCAATGTCGAAATGCTCTTCCCCTCCAGATATGATACTGTATGAGATGCGGTTGTTAATGCCCCTATCACCGTCAATGGCTCGCACTGAAATTAATTAAAAGTTTTTATCATCAACTTTTCACTCATATGATTAATGATTTTGAAATTTAGCATTTTTATTCATATATGAAAATTATTATAAACTATACAATCATTACTTATTGAGCATAGTTAAAAGCAAAATAATGCAAAATTATTATTATTGAAGGTGGACATGTTCTATTTATATAAAAGCAAATATTAAAACCTATGCTATGTGATAAGGGTTTTATGACTTAATTTACTTAAATACGTTACATAAAAGTCGTTTTAATAGTAAATACCTTGTAAAACCGATGTGCCAACAAAGGCATCTTCACTGATTCTCGTAACAGGACTTGCGACCACAAACTCAGGTGGTTGGTCTTCCACATCTTGTACTTTCACCAATATAGCAGCAGTACCCGTATTCACTCTCCCCTGATTAGCCCTATCGACTGCTAAAACTCGCAACTGGTACAAGGACTTCCGCTCATAATCCAATTGTTTTACTAAACGTATTATGCCTTTTCCATTCACAGTTTGAATAGCAAAATTCTCTACATCACCATCCAATTCTTGTAAATTATATAAAACCTGTGAATTTACAAGTTGTTATTATATTTTTAATTAATTCTCCCTAATAAATAACTTGTATGACATTGACAGTTCCAGTTCCTTGACCTTCGTCTTATCAAAATATGACAATGACACTTATTCTTAATTGATTGTGGTTTCAATTTATGCATAATATCTATCTATTGAACATAAATATTGATTAAACTGAATAATAGATATTTATAATGGAAAATATTATTAAGTATAACGCAGATATGTAAATTAATATAAATAATAAACATAACGTGGTTTTGATATTTTTTGTCTTACCTGACCATATGCTCCTTCATCAAGATCCGTCGCTTCCACTGTTAGCAAAACACCTGGCAGTGCGTCTTCCTTAACGGTAATTGCGGAAGGGTAAGGTTTAAAAACTGGTTCGTTGTCATTCACATCTTCGACTAACAACAAGAAACTCTGTGTAATAAAATTACCCTCGCCAAGGTTGCCATCAGTCAATGTTAGCACGAAGGAGTATTCATCACGCACCTTTAAAAATATTTAACTTAGTTTCTTATTCTAATTATGGAAAATAAAAGAAAGTACATACAGTAGTATGGAAAATAAATATATTTACCTCTCTATCTAATTCCTTAACTAAATAAATATTAGCTTCGTTGGACGAAATGGCTTCTATTCTTAATATATCACTACCCACTTGCTCTCTTATTCCAAAACGTAATGCATCTCCGTCTGGGTCAACGCCCCTTAAACGATATATTAGGCTACCTGGAATTAAGAATGACTGATATAAATAAAATATAATGTTTTACACATGTGTTGTTACATAGTTACAATTACAGGTATTTCTTCAGCCTAAACTAGATTAGTTTGGATTATGCTGGACCGACTCAGTTTATGTAAGGCCTTCTAGACGCACATAATTCATAAAAGAGACCTTTTAGAAATATAAAAATAAAGTATAATAAGTATATGTAGGTATTTTAAACTAAATATATATATATTTTTTTCAATTAAATCACTTTTATTTTAAACGTGTTTTATAATTACTTAGAGATATACACAGGTATAGTATCTAAATATGAAAGTAAGAATATATAAATGAGAGTAAATGGTAAAATGACAATAATATCTTTTTTTCTATAAGTACATACGTAATTGTGTAATAGAAATAATATGTATCTAATAGTATAAATCTATAAAGTAAATTCTGTAATTGCTTATTTGATATGTCTCAAAAAATCTCCTAAATAGATAACTACATAGATCTAAACAAATCATTTAGCGATTAATTATGCATAAATAAATTTTCTGTACAGTTAGACAAATACGTTTCAATAAGTTATGTAGATCGAGTGACTAATAGCGTTTAGTTTTGTATTCCAGGTAAGCGGGATTGCAGTATGGCTTCCCCTGTTGGGTGTTAGTTGTCTTGGTAACCCCACTTCCCCCTCGTTGTAATTTCCGGATGTCTGTCCTGTCATGGTTTCCACTCAAACAAACCGTAAACCGATTTTGGGTATTCGTTTTTGATGTTTTCTACCATAATTTATTGAAAAGTAGGTCGGTTGTTTTAGCTGCTTCGAATTTTATCTAGATGTGCGGTAAGCGATTATAGTAGTGATCCATTTAATACTGAAACCGAATACAATTTTCGCAAGGTTTCTCGTGAAATTGATATGTAAGGTCAATAAACATAACACATACGTAGATACCAGGAACTAGTCAGGTCTTCAGCTAGGTAACCTACAGACGGCAACGTACGGTGTATAATTACATCATCTTAAAGAATATCCAATAACTTACCAACTGGTGTGTCAGGGCCTTCCTTTAATCTTATAACTATTTCTGAACGTCCATCGATAAGAAATCGCGGTGGTCTGTTCGCTGCAACTACTTGGATACATACTAGTAGCCAAAACACGCATTCGATACATATCCTCTGTCCGGATTTTAAACGAACCCTTGGCGGAGATTTCGCGCTTTTTGCGAAGAAACGCACCCTCGCTTTCATGGCTCATCTGCCGCATTGGATCTTATTGTTTATTGTAATAAAGAGCATTTTCCCTGAACTTCTCTTCGCACGGTTTCTCCGTGAGAATATTTGGCGCGTGCAATACGGGCGAAAGTGTTGACACCACTCTCTTAAGTTAATTTCTGCTACGTGCCGTTAAACTCTCGAGTACCTGTAATAGATAGGTGACAATTTTTTTAATTGTTTTGGTAACTTGAAAGTTATTTCGTATATTTTCGAAATTTCTTTTCATTATTTAATGTATATTAAATGTAAAATAGTATTTCATTATTTAATGTAAAAACAATAATGAAGGTGAAAATTTACATGAAAATTTATAAGCAGAATTTTACAAAAAAAAAATCTTAATTTCTAATTAGATGTTTTGAATTTTGAGTACAGTAATTATTATGTTTCAATTCGTTGTAAGATAATCGTATTTATCATTCTGTTCTGTGTATGTGCGTATAAAACAGACAGAATCAATAAATACATAAATACGTTGGTACACGTTACATTTTATTTAGTTAAGATCACAACATGTTTATCTCGTTAATTATTTATCCACTACGTTTATTTGTTCATATCTACATATAATGCGAGTTTATAATATAGTCATCAGCATGTAGGTTATCTCGGTGGATAACCAGTGCGTATCAAAGGCTGAGGTTGTTAACTGCCCGTGTCGTATTGTTAGCTTAACACACGTCTTGCTTAATTCTGATGGGCTGTAGTTATAAATTTTCCGATAACATGATATATATCATTTTAGTTATCGACGCCAGACGCCATAGCTCCTTCCATAGCCCAATTACCAGCCCATTAGCACCTCATCCCATAGCCCAGCATGTAGTTTCCA
>DVXP01002185.1:0-13245 GCA_018235645.1 Junonia grisea | reverse complement strand
ACAGCGTAAGGAAGTTTTAAAATTGTGAAAAAATTATATAAAAGATTAAGAAGTACACCTTAAGACTATTTATAATACATGTAACACCGTATCTTAATAAAAAAATCATATTTATTTTGATATTTAATTTTTCAGTCTGTACCGTCCGTTTATTTGAATATGTTTTTCTTGTATTGATATGCTAAGTAGGTATTTAGTTTTTTTATAAAATGTTCAAGTATTAGGAACAATTCATTGTCATTTTCACTGTCAATTTTTGTTTTGCCAGTATTTTGTTTTGTGCTTTGAAATCAGAAGATATTGAAACGTTACTTAAATAGGCAGTTTAAGTTCATAAGTAAAAAAAATCACCGTAATGGTATCGTAAAACTTAATACACGGAATTACTACAAGAATCTTCAGTACCTCTAGTAATCTCTCTCTCTAGTAATCTCCGGAACTACATTTCTAATTTTGAAACGCACGTCAAATTTCACTATGCTTATATTCATTACTGATCATACCCGAGAGATGTATTACTCCAAAAATTTCGAATTATTATTTGAAGTACTTATTTCTTCATCGATACTCGTCAAAATCATAAGAAATAAATTTACATAGAGATTTGACTTTGATAAAATCATTAATTTTATTTATGTGTAGTCGTTACTATTTAAACAGACGTTTTGCTGGATTCATTAATGTCGCTGTTGCTCTCGACTATTTCCTCGCCGATACTCGTCCAAATCATAACAAAATTAAATTAAAATAAATAAAGATAAAACATTTGACTAATATTTTTTTTATTAAAGGTACAATTTAAACGGATGTTTTGCTGGTCGCGTTGATGTCGCCGATGCTCTTGACTCGTCTGTGCCTGCGTTGCTTGACGCAGTCGTCGTTGGTTTTGGCCGGCAGCGGGGAGCTTACGCGGTGAGCGTGGTCCGCCTTGTGGCCGTACCTGCCGGACGGTACATAGCTTACTACGATTTACACATGTAGACTTACACATACGACAAGATAGGACGTAGACTTAATAAAGTATTGTCGATTTTTCGTTTTTATGTGAAAATGGGTATAAATGCGTGTATTGTTTCGGTATTAGGTACATTATAAGAAATTTTTAATCTATTATGAATGATTACTAAGTAGTGTATTTTATTTTATTGCCTTGTGAAGATTAGTTTTAAAATTGAATGCGCTTAAAATGTAACCAAATGGAAATATGGAATATACTCAATTAAGTTTTTATTTTTATTTTATTGTGTATTTTTATTTAAATGATATTTTAGCCGATTGTAAACAAATTTTGACAATATATACAGAATTAATTTTAAGGTATCAATTTTTTTAAAGCATTCAATTTCATAAAAGCAATTAAATCAAATTTTTAATAAAAAGTATTAAAAATTATATACCACAAACAAATTTAAAAGTCCAATTTCTCAATGACCCTATTAATAAGTACAGTCATGTTGACTTCGTTTCGTCCTTTAGAGAGCTGGCCCAGTTTTTTGCTTAAATAATTGGAACTGCGATTCAATTAAGAAATGCTCCATTTTCGTCAACATTGCGTCATAATCGATTATTGTACATTAATCATATTAATGTGTATTATAAACGACTTAAATATTGTAAAAAGTCCATGACTATAGTTTGATTTTTCAATTCAGTTTACAGAATATTACTATAAAAGCTATAGATGTAAGTTTTTAAATAGTTGTTATTTTTTGTTTACTACGTTTCTACGTTTTTCTACACTTCCTACACAGTTTTATTCACAAAAATGTATTAGAATCTACCTAGAAATCAATTGAGCTTATTATTATATATTGTAACAAAAAATTAGGGACTATCGTTTAGGTACAGTTCCAATTAACTTTAATAAGTCTTACGCTATTATGCATATGAATAGGTGCAATTTTCTACCCAAAAATAAAATATATGGAATGAAATATATGGAAGTTTTCAACAGTTTATAACGTGGAACAGCTGTTTGTTTGCTGTGTATTACGACCGCAACTTGCATTAAATAAACTTTTTCATTTCATTTATATGATGATAAATTTTTGGTAACTAAGTAATGTGATTTAATTTTATAT
Organism: Junonia grisea; assembly: GCA_018235645.1. Lineage (NCBI taxonomy): Eukaryota > Metazoa > Arthropoda > Insecta > Lepidoptera > Nymphalidae > Junonia > Junonia grisea. The sequence continues at coordinate 11,164 of DVXP01002185.1, read as the reverse complement.
TAAATCACATTTTCCTGACCTCTCGTATCGTGCACTAATTAAATATAACAATATGTAAAATTTATATTAAGACATTCAAAAAGTAAATTTCATTAATATGTAGAAAGTGATCTTCGACACAATTGACTTTCAGAAAAGCTGTCAAATCACTTTTGACCTATACGTATGTATTATAGGTACAAAGTGAAGGGTATAAAAGCGAATACAATTGTTAAATCGCCAACCCGACGATTTTCGCCTAGCACTCTACAAATGATCGAACACCTGCTGGAATATATGATGAGATATGTCTGTATGTAAATTTGTACGGTCACATCTGTGCAGCGAAGCGGGCGAGTCCCTTCCATTTAGTTACGAGTGTCTCACTGGACCGCAAAGATATGGTCGGTAGACGTTGCAATGAACTTTCGCTCTATTTAGTTTCACGACTTGTTCTACTTCTAATATTGATATTTGCATTTTTAGTTATGCTAATATTTATTTTATATCGAGATCAAAGGAAAACTTTAATTAACATTAGTAATAAAATGTAAAAGTTTTCATTTTATTTAAATAAGTAAGGTTAACGGTCTGCGCTATAATTTATTGCTAATTTCTTTTTTTTCATTTTTTAAAGTAAATATTATATATACATATTTAATTTTTTAAAATTTTTGTTGGCTTGGAACTGTAAACTATGGAGTTATTTTATGTTATTTACTTAATATTTCACTAGATTTTATTTACAATTTAGCCTACAATTTTCTAAAGTAATATTAATATTAACGATTTTAATACTTATTTGTAAAAACATGTCTGTTGACACCTTGCCTATGAGCGATGTGTGCTATCTTACCTGTGAGTGGTATTGTTTCCTTTTCCAGATTACTGGTAGCTCGTACTGAGCGAGCATACGCCTACGTCACGCTGAGCTGCAACAAGCGACTTATCTTACTTGTGAGTGATGGCGATCTCCTTGATATCGTGCTGTCTCTGCATGCTGTCCCTGGTAGACGCGCTGGACTGGGAGTATAAGCTGAGCGGCGTGTATATGGGCTTATACTCTACGAGCGGTGCGTAGGTACATGATCCTGAGCTGCGACAACGCGCGCATGTCTATGAGCGGCGAATACTTTTCCAAAGTAATTCATAACTATCATTTTACCTTTTTTACATAATCTGTCAAATGTTAGATTATGTACCATCATACCTATGGATCCTACTGGTCTCTTTGACATCGTTCGGTCTCTGCAGGCTGTCCCTAGGACTGGGAGTATAAGCTGAGCGGCGCGTATGTCACACTCAACTGCGACAACGCACGCATCACTATGGGCGGCGTACAATAGTCCAAAGTCCTTCATGATTCCCATTTTACCAACTTACACACTGTCTGTAAATGCTTAATAAATTACTTATTTGTGGGAATGTTGACAATCATACCTGTGAGTGATGCTGGTCTCCTTGATATCGTTCAATCTTTGCATGCTGTCCCTGGTAGATGCACTAGACTGCGAGTACAAGCTGAGCGGCGTGTATATGGGCTCGTATTCCGCGAGTGGGGCGTACGTCACACTCAATTGTGACAATGCGCGCATCGCTATGGGCGGCGAGTATGATACGTGGTACGGCTGGGTCAGACTCATCACGCTGGAACTCTCGCTAGAACTTGATGGTGATGGCCGGTCGTGTTTTGGTTTTAATGCCCCGAGAGCCCGGGTTATGGAGCCCTGCAAATAAAATTGTATGTACTGTAACTGCTTATGTGACAAGGAATCTCCTGTTAAGGAGAGTTATGAGACTCATTTAAATGGATATAACAGATTTCCCCTCGAACTAATGGTACCCTCAGGATTGCCTTCACCGCCTTGCACGAAATGAATTTAAGCACTTTTAACATTTGAAAAGTCAACGACGCTAGTCAATGTCCAAAGTAGCTTTTATAAATTAGCAGATATAAAAATAAATTGGTACAAAAAAGAAACATTTGAAAAAATGTAGTCATGCAATAAGTAAGACGTTTACCCTTAGGCTATGTCTCCTCGAATCGGCGCTGAAGTCGATTCCCGGCAGACCAGTGGCCACCGATCTCGAAAAGGGTCGTCCTAACATCCTTATTTGATGTCCGAACATATTCCTGCAAATCGTCCGCATCAGTTACACTGTTCCTTCGAGAGGTACAAATTTGAGAATAATCATAGACAGTAAGTAGCCAGATAGCGGTCAGCAAAATTTTTTTCTCAATCACGCCCTCAAATTTGTACTAGAATCATTTTATATTGCTAACACAAAAAGCACACATGCATTGTCTATTGACGATAACATTGCTTTCAGAGATCTGTTACTTAATCGATCTATCCTGTTTATATTCGATAATCTTTTGTGGGCATTTTGTTTTCATAAGAACGCGAAAACTGAAGAGCTAGGAATATCAAACTCTGCATAGACACCAAAAGCATGATGCACTTTACTTAAAAATAATACGAATCATGCTAATTGTGTACAAGTATGATGACAAAAATGGCCTAAAGTAACCAAGAAAAAATTTAGAAATTTGAATCACAAAGAACAATACCGCAAGTTGTAATTAAAAAAGTTTACGGCCTAAGTTTTTTCTTTCATTTATCTAGAGGTTTGTTGTTGGAGTTTGAAGTATAGATATTTTAGTTTCGCGTTCGGTTAATCTGTTTTTTAAATGGATGCAGATATTTTGGAAAGTGAAATAGTTTGAGCCGAATTTAATTATGCTAATACGATATTATTCTTTGCAATAAAAATATGAAAACAACAACCATATAATTACAATGTCTAAATTAAAGTAGACAAGCATATCACTGTGTTCGAAAACAACAAAATCATTAACGTATGGTCGAAAAAATAAATCAATCAATGTTTATGGAAGAAAGAAACGTTATACGGACAGAGTGGACAAAGCCCGAAAGGTGCGAACTAATGATGATGACAGAGAGGCATTCATGACGTATCGATAAAATGGTTTACCGTTCTGTCTCGACGCAAGGATCGCCAAGAGGTGAGGGGCAAGAAAAGAAATTGGCTCGATATCCCTTAAGGTTTATCTTTTATAAGGATTTATTCACATTTATATGCCAATCGATAGTGTTACAATAAAACTAATACACCGTTCTCAACTTTACAATATGAATGTATACAAGTCAAAAACATAGTTATCTTACAATATTAGTAAATACTATTTATTGTTATAACCCTAAAGCTATTGTGAATGGTTCCGTTTTTACATCTAATAATATTCAATGAAAATTCAAATCGTTTATTATGTTTTAAAATGTGTTATAATTCAAAACGAAAATTACGTTTTTTTATTAGATTTATCTTCGTAATGGGACACTCACCCCTATGATAACGTAAAGCATTTAATGCGTTTACGGCGATAGTGACTACTTCGTATGTTATATACTCGCTAAAATTATGAAATTGATCGTTCTTTCGAATAATATTAATGTGACGAATCTAAACTACAGCGCGTTGGAAGGTTTCGGGGAGAGAGAACATCGAATCTAACATTGACAGAGCGAAGGCGTTCATCTTCCGAAGGCGTCCATTACGAACTTTCGTTACTCGACTCGCGAACCACGTCCCTACTATTACATATCAGTCTTCACCGCTCGTAAACATTTCGGACAGATAATTACGCACGAGCGATCCGAAGAAACTCCTATAAAAGTATACAGCGAACGTAACTATAATTAGTTTCGTGTAAAAATAGCACTTTTACATAATTATCATCGAGGAGAAATTTTACATAGGTACAGATCGTGAAAGGACATCGAAGCGACATTTATTTTCTGAAGGAGAGTTTTTTGATCTTTTTGGATTTATCTTTGCTTTGTGGACAACATGGATGCTCGGGCAGCCTCCACTTGCAGTTCTTCCACCTGGCAAAATATCGTATACCTGCAGGATTGCACCTCACATTATAATCAGCTACAGTTCGCTCGTGAAGTGACTAGCGTCATGCAGTGCGTCGGTTCTATGGTTGGGCTCTTTGCGATGCACTTGACAAGTCTTTGTGTGAATTAAAATATTGCATATATCGATATCGTTGAAAGTGTTATCTTTAACTCATTGATAGGCAACACCGGTGTGTTATTACTTTATCAATTTAAAGATTTTTTTTTTTTGCAAGTAATGTTCTGGTATAGATAAATGACTTATAACATTAAATGGTTAAATAAATTATATGTTTTATTAAACAGAAAATCATAATATTCACCTTGCAGGAATGACTAGAGCGTCAAACTCTGCGACTAAATGTCTTCTGATTATACTTTTGGATGGTGGTATTCCGAGGGCCGTAGCCATCGTCTCCCCAGTGAAAGACGGTTCTAGTACCACCAAACCACCATGGACTCCGCTGTCTAAAATAAACACATGAAAAAATAATGGAAGAATGTTAAATGTTAATTAATTATACAATTGTACAATAAGCATAACAATCTATGATGACCAAAATTTCTCGATTTTATTACAATCGGAGGTTTCACAGCTGCTACATAAAACCTGAATTTTATTATAGAGTAAGTATTCCAAGAAGTTTCTTCAGTAGTTGGACAATTTTTATAGTTTTAACACCTGACGGAAAACCTTTCCTATTATCTTCCAAATACTCCAATCCATCATGGAGCGCTGATGATGGATTGGGCACATAAACTAAGACTCTTTTAATAAAATACTAGCTAGCTTTAATAAAATACCGAATATCTGATGTTTTCGGCTTGGGCTATTTTTTAGGTTTATGTTTCCTTAAGAGCCTCTTCACGTTCAATCTATTTTTAGCGTGTATAAAAGTTTTCCTCCCGTTCGAACTTTTATGTTTATTTTCAGAATGTCAAATGTGAACTTTACGCTAATATCACTTGACCCTGATCTCAAATTATGGACTCGTACAAGGAGGTATATATTATGTACCTTTAATACGAGCTTATACCCGCACGGAAACCCACCTTAATAATTGTTACATATACAAAAAAAAGTTAAAATTTCTTGCGTTCGTAATAATGTACTCGTAATTTTTGACACTTATAATACCTACTAACGACGTTACTTAATACATACCTTTGAGATTATCAGCGAATTCGCCTAGGTCAATATTGTGCGCCCAACGTATAAACCTTTGATTGGTCCAGACCAAGGGATCAGCATCCACGTTTTCACATTGGTGCCGGCGCACCGCTAGAGCCTAGGAAGAAATAATTAAATACTTTTGATAAAATTATTATTATTATTCCATTATTAATATAATATTATGTAAGGCATCACATAACAGAATGTATTTCACTTTTACAAGTATATTTTATATCAAATTAGGTAGTTTGATGCGAACTCCAATTCAGAAAGTTTCTTGGTAGAGTCTGAGTAAATTACCCGACTTGGTGTTACTGGATCTCACTAATTTTTACGTTAGAACTACGTAGCGAGACTTATTTTTGCAAGTTTTGTTTTTTATTATATTATTCTATTATGATAAAAATACGTCAGCACTGAGCTCGGTAAATAAAAGTAAATTTAAATTGAAATCAGACTTCCTTAGATGTTCTCGATTACTACACGTTCAACAAAACAATTTAAAAGCATTTAAACCACGTTAATTAATTTAATTACTTTTACACTCCCACCGTTTCGCAATTTAAGCGATCGTGGTCACGTGCAGAGTCTCTGCCATTAATCCACACCATTTAAAAACGTTTGTAATAATTTTATTTCAGACATTTTTATGTCATCGTTTAATCTTTTCTGAAACTTGATGTGTTATTATAATGAAAATGTATGTTGAAATATTTAACAAGCTTAAAACGTGACAAAATTAATTGAAAAGTCAGTCTATTAGCAACGTAATAAAAACATGACAAAATAAAAATTAATTATGTTCAAACACTACCAGAACTTAAGATTAATATTTCAAGAGAATATTATTAAAAATGGGCAAGATAAACGAGGACAAATTTTGTTCAATGTCACAGCGGAATTCAAAAGAGGTTTGAATAAGAAATGATTAATGGGTCCACCGTTACTAGGGTCGCGGCTACACGAAACACTTTATAAGGGCGTATACAAACGTTACTACATTCAAAAAGCTACTTAAGATACTTTTGAACTCAAAATGTTTTGCTCTTTTGAATCTTAAATAAAAGGTCTTGCATTTTTGTTTTGTGTACATTTCTTTGCTATTTAATTAGTCTGAAACGAATCCTTTTATTATTTCCATCTTGGCTTAGTAAAAGATTTTTAAGGTATATATTTCCAAAATCATTAAGGCTGTTGAAAAATTAGTCTAAATTATTATATCCAATTATTTAAAACAAACAACTATATTATCTAATTATAGTTTTTAATGTTCCACAAAGTAAGCATGTTTACGAAGTTCGCAAAGCGCCTCGAGGCAGTTTTGGCTTAATGTTTGCGCCCGTCCTAAGAGCCTTCAGTAGTCATTTGTTTATTTTCGCTTTATCTTTCTTCGTTTATCGTGTAACGAACCGCCTGTTTATTTTAACCGTTAAACAGATTTTAACGAAAAATAGCGATATTTTTTACCTTTCACCGCAACATCTAATTCATTGAGGGTGATTAATCAACAGTTGACTAAGTGTATTAGCGTAAGGTAAACTTCGAGATATTACTGGGCTAGTAAACACAAGTTTCCAAGAGACACAGCCTAGTTTCAGGTGTGCAAATCAGCTGACACTATGTAAGCAGGCCGGCTAAGTAATGAGATCTATTCTGGTACGCTGACACACTTTCCGTACCTCACGTGGATGATCACAAGTTTGCGGTTGTTAACTTTACCATTATTTTATATTAAGTAAAGCACAACTAATTAACTGGCTTTGGATATAATAATTATAGAACTAAGATTTACATTTTTTACTTGAAACACAAAATTCTAATTAAAAATGAAATGTGTAGAGATATAAAAAATATTAACGGCAGGTGTTAAAATGTTTGACGGTTGGTGAGATTATACGAAATTTGTTTTTGGGCATGAAAATTTAATTAATAAACATTAAAATAAGGCAATGTATCACTTTTTTAATTAAAGGCGTTTCTATCCAAATTCGAATACAACGAAAATTAAGGCTGGCAACGCGTTTTGTAGCTCCTCAGGTGTTGTTACCCATGGACGGCAGTATTCACTTACCATCAGGTCGTTTGCCCCCTATCCTATAAAAAAAATAACGAAGGTTTTTGCTTACCTGTCTATCATACTTCATTATCCTGAGCAGGTGGATGCCGTGCACGATGGACGCCTGGTGGAACTTCCTCGTGACCCCGAGGTACTTCTCCAGCTCCTTCTTGCTGATCGTGTCCAGCATTCTTGCGTCCACTAAATTGGCCAAGAAAGACTCGGCGTACTGTTGATATTAGTAATATTATTTTTTAGAAATATCAATTTATATATAGGTCCCAAGTTTTTATGTGTTCTGGTATTGGTTGTATAAAAGTTCAATTCTCAAAACTCAAAAATTTAGGAATATATAATTTTTAAACTGGGCTTCTAAAAGATTAAGTAATTATTAAGATGTGAATCGAGATTTTTTTAGACTAATGTTAGAAATTTGAAATAAAAACCTTAAATCTTACAAATCTAACAGTTTCCTAATATTTCCTATCATTAATGATGGTGCATGGTATATCATGTACCTATGATGCGTAGTGCATGGTATATGGGGTATAGTGTATGGTGTATGGCAGATGGTGTTTGATGTATACTGTATAGAGAATCGTGGATGATGTAAGGATGATCTGACCTGCGAGAGTCCGAGGTCGGGCAGCCACTCAGCCGCCACCCACGCATGTGAGAGCTGGCCCACGCTGGGGTTGCGCACGAGATCGGGCCGCCGGCGCTCCTCGATCGCGAGCCGCAGCTTCTTCCTGTGCATCGGCTGAGCGATCCCCAAGCCCACCTCTAGGTCCGTGTCTGTCAGCTCGAGCAGAACCTGCCCATTCAAAGCACGGATCTAGAAACAACCAGAACACAATATTTGACGCTTATATCGCGTCAATCGCTTGCTATACTTATATATTTGTTTTGTGATGTGAGGTTATTGTAGATGATAGATTTTCAATATTTTGTTATTTCGAGTAATTTTGGTAAATTGTGGGTTGCTTCTTATTGAAATTATAATTAAGCTTTGTGTTAAATTTTCTTTATACCTTGCGAGTGAATAATATGGTAATGATCAATGGAACGAATATACCTATACAGGCGATGCAAGTTTACTAAAGAAGCTAAAGACTTATTGCTAGATCGTTAATATGTTTTGATGCGATGGTAATACATACTGCAAAAAAGCAAGAGATGAAGTGAACCAACGCGATAATTAATAGTGAAGCACATAGCAGAAAATAAGTTATAATCACACTTTCTACAAAAGTGAAGTTACAAGAACAATAAAAGTTCACTTAAAATATTATATAAGTACAAATTATATTCAGTTGATATTTATATTTAAAATAATTTTCGAGAGATATTGTGTAATAAGAAATAATAATATGTATAAAGGTAAAAAATAAACGTTACAGGATGCAGTGGCATATTAATTTTTGTTTTAATAATACTTCGTTACTTCCCGTTCAGAGAGCCGCGTAATATGATTTTCATATAAAATATGAAGCACTCGATGTCGGAAACGCGATATGAAAAACTCGAGATAGTGTCAGGTTTATGAGCTGAAAAGTTTCAGAATGAATTTTCAATATTCACTTGTTAATAGAAATATAACGTTGAAATTGGAAAAGGTATAATATTCTATTATTTTTATACTTCTTGTCTGCATAACGTTAGAAGATACGAAAGCTGAAAACCTTTTGTTTTACCAGTATTAATAAAACAGTCGTAGATTAAGTTATCAGAAATTTTATTAGCTTAAGAATATTTTAAACAAAAGCTTTATAACAAAACAGCGATTGAGAAATTCGTCAAATAAACTCACAATACAATTTCCTCGCCCCTTTCAATTTGACCATTAAAATTAAATTCAAATGGTCGTTCTCCGATATGAAATAATTGTGCCAAATATTATATTAATAACATGACGCCGCGAACCGATAACCGACGTGATTTGAATAAACAAATGCCACGATGAATTTATCAAAGGACTGTTGCGACTTCATTTCCATATAAATGTGATAAAATTGCTATTGTGAATAATAAATGTGTAAATAAGAGTTTTTCTCGAGTAGATATTTATATCATTTTGATTGGATCTTTCAGCATGATACTAAACATAAAAGGTAATTGAATAACGTGTAATTTAAGAAATATAAAAAATTAGGTATAAATTGAATATACCGTATCCTTTTCAGTAAGATATAAAGGCAAGTTAAGTAATATATTTTAGTAAGTTACAAATAAACTTCTAAATTCTATGAAAGATGTTAAGCATCTTAGAAATGTCTGAGTGACGTCTTGAATATTTCATAAAGGAAAAATATTTTCTCGATGTTGTGAGTTCTCAGTGGGGTTATTATTTGTATCTATACCTATGTCTTATTGAGATGTTGTACAAGAAAACAGAACAGTTAACTGGTAGTTGTCTGATAAATGGAATATATAATATCTAAAAAATATAGCAAAGAGCATGAAGTAGAGAAACACATTATGTGTTGCAGATAAGGACAGTACGAGTAGCGTCGTCCGTTGATAATGTTCTGCCAACTGCGTCCCTCTACTCCAAGTATACAATATTAAATGTCATCGTTCTATTCTCATTTCACTGTGAATATTAACTCTATGTATAATTCACTTAATGACTAATGAACTAGCTCGTCATTAAGTGCAGGTCCATTAATTTAATTGTGCGTGGTTTATTTGATGAGGGATTAGTATAAACTAAATAAAGAAATAATAAAAAAAACAGTTCAGTTCTTTATTTAGTGGCTTTAATTTTGGTGCCAATTTGGCACATTTTATTTAGTCATTATTGCGTGGGGTAGAGAAAACACAATGGAGGTTGTTCGGTGGGTCAAGAATCCTACCCAAATTAAATTTTGATAACACACTAAAAATAATAATGTTTAAAAAGTTAATTTTGCAGTGACATCTAATTTTATTAGGACATTTTAAATTTTTATTAAAATTAGTTTTACCGGTCTAGTAAAATATGATTATAACGGGTAGGAGGAAGTTAGTTAATAATGAGGGTGACGGCGCGCTCGTCCAATAAAAATTGAATTTTTTATAAGATAAATTATTTTATAGAGTATTATAATATTATCTATTTAACAGGTAACTAGATGAGAATGATTCACATTTATGCGGATTTTTATTTTTAATATTAAAAGCTTTTCTGGTTGTTTGAAGCTGACGTGTTTTTTCTTTCAAGGACCTTTTTAAGGACATCATAAAATCACTTTATATCCCATATTTTTATTACTGCATTAGGTTTGACGTTTTACTGATAAGTGAAAATAGTTGTTGGCAAAATAAAAGCTTAATAGAAAAAGTTATATACTGGTGTTTAAAATTCAGACGATACTTGCTTTCATAGGTTTCAAGCGTGAAAGTGCGTCTTGAGTAATGGCATATTGCGTAAGCAAAGTTCGTTGTGCAGAAAACGTTAATGAATTTGATTGATAATAATTTATTCTGATAGATAGTTTTAACGCAGCCGACATTAAAACGATAACAAAGCAAAGGGAACGATATTATTTGGTACATTTAATTGTGCGTCAGATTTAGTAGAAGAGGTAAGATAGTTCATATAAGCATACTAAAGCTACAGATTTTTAGCATAACATATCTAGCTTAGATAGTTATTAAAAAAAAAATGGAAGCCTACTGGCAAATTCTTAAACAGTGTTCTTTGACATCATTGAGATAACAGTGTTGTGCGCTTGTAGTGTTATGGTGGGTCATCAGTGGACGGTGACTTCTTGCTGGGGACGTCAATGTCAGAGCGTGGGCGTGAATATTTACAGTGATTTAACGTCGTTGTACGGGACCAATATACTGATAAGCGGTATTTAGATATGTTGTGGACAAATCCTTTTGTGATGATGCCCTTTAGTGGTGACAAATTAAATCCTGTGTCCGTAAGCAATATTTTAAACAATAGAACACGAGGTCGTGGGCGATGGCCCACGCTTTTCACCGCCTTTGCTGATAAGTTTCAACCATACAGACACAAAATATCTCAAACTAGTCGCCGTC
>DVXP01002184.1:0-13248 GCA_018235645.1 Junonia grisea | reverse complement strand
TGTAGAAGGATGAGTTATTTATGACTTTTTAGTTCACTTTTGAAGTCGGTTTATTTTTTTGTAAAAAGTTATTTATAATGAAAATCATTTCGTAGTTTAGTTTCAAATAAAAATAAGACTGAAAAAAACATAGTCATCGAGGAAACAAAACTGCGTCAGATGTCGTTTATTTCTCTTTTTGGTGAAAATAATTTTTCATAACAAAGATTACATATAAATAAAGTTGTCGTTTTAAAAGCAATATGTAATATTTCAACCTCACATAGTAATAAACAAAGAAAAATCGTTTATCCTTTGTCAAGTATTGTTCTGTTCTCCTTTTGTGTAAAACACTATTATGAATATTACACATATTTCATTGTAAAAACGCACTTTTTTAGTTACAAATAACTAAAAACTTACATTAACATAATAACCTCCTGTGTTTAACCCAGGGCTCAGATTTTGCAAAATTTGCAAAATTGAGATTGAGATGCAAATGCGCTATCAGCCTATACGAGTATATGTCCCCCAGCTGGGCAAAGGCCTCTTGTCTTATTAAGAAAAAGCTTAAGAAGCTTAATCCACCACGATATTCCACATGTGTCAGAATTTCGTCCGGTAAATGCAAATGTCCTGACCTAAGAAATAACAAATGTGGTTAGTATTTAAAAATGGACAAACTTTACAACAATATCTTAACTCGAACGAAGCCAACCCTTTGTTAAAACAAAGGCCTTAAAAACCAATAAAAGCACATTAAGCCTCATACATTACGTATATTTAATAAGCACTGCATTTTCAGTTTCATTATCTTCATACAAAAGTACATTTATTCGACAAAAACGATAAATTCCGTGAATTACGGCGAAAAATTGCGACACGACCGTGAAAGTCGACGATTCATTGTCCTCCGCTGCAGTCTGAAACAAAAGGTGGCAATAATCTTAAATTTTACAACTCGGAAAGGAAGATTCGTTTAAATTATTATATTTTTTTAAAATTTCCTGCTTTTATGTATGAAAAGCGCTTTTGTTTTTGGTGGAATATTATATTTTTTTATTAATTATATTACCTATATCATTGTAATTGCAGTATTAAACTGCAATAACAAGACAGAATTTTGAAATTCAAACGGTTTCGTAAACCATTTATTATGAATAACTCAAAATTTGCATAGAAGTTCCTTACATGAAGTAATAAATAAAAATTCTATATCAAATCTATACATTAAATATTGAAACACATGAAAATAGTACCTTAACTAAAGCGTATGTTTTTCTATTTATATTGTGACTCTTTGTGTACGTGACATAAAACATAACACAGCCTGTACATATCCCACTGCTGGGCATAGGCCTCATCTCCTATTAGGGAGAATGTATGGAGCTTAATCCACCACGCTGCTCCACTGCGGATTGGTGGATATAAATGTGTCAGAATGCAGGTTTCCTCACGATGTTTTAAGTTAAGATCCACGTGGCCATCCACTACTACCACCTCTAGGCCATCTCGGCCTTTTCTATTTATGACGAACAAAAAGTCCTCGTCTATCCCTTCCTCGTATGCCATTCCAGTATAGTTTATACTGTAATGTTTATACTGTAATGTTTAAATGTTTTTCAATATCAAAAGTCAAGTTCTAGATAGCTAAATTCCTAGGTTATCTACAACAGAAGGCGCTGGTCGCTTAATTACGCACGCGGAAGGACAACAACCGGTTCTCTTAATTAACACCTACACAATATCAATGCCGAATTTTTTTTGTTATTTTGTTGACAATGTTTCGAATTTGAACATCGGGTACGGGGATTCAAATGACGTTTGGAAGTTTATTTTTAAATGTATGACTTTTCTCAAGCTCTACATTAGAAACCAAATCGTTTACTGCATCAGATAATCCACTAGGTTCTTCTTTACTATGCCATTTTATCGTTGTTTAGATACATTTCGTTTTGTTAATTTCTGTATGAAATATCTATATGATATTATTTCCAATTGCATATACCTAATATAAATCATGTAAACCAATAAAATCCGACTGAAATCATTTATTTTTTTAATTAATTTATTTTAGCTAACGATTTCTTCATCGCATATAGTCTTCATACGATCTAGCATTCCAGAGAATCGGTTTATTTCTGCCAATCCACTGAGTTGTAACGCAGAAGTGTTCAATTATTTTTTTATTTCATTTTTCTCGTGAAAAAACCGGTGCTTTTAAATATTATACAAAAACCTAAATAATTCAAAAGCTGTGTAACTTATGTATAAGGCAAGTTGCGTTTATTATGTTCCTCTTAGGTTCCTATTAGGTCACTTTATCATCCGGTTTAAGGTTGACATCGACCCATCAAAGACCCTGTATACATTTACACACAGATATACATAAATACATACACCAAAAAACTTTGCCCCCTTTACGGTTAGTTGGGTAAAATCAAAATATAACGTAATTTGAATATGAGTAGGTACTTATTACTTAAACTCATTGAGAGTTGTATATCATTTAATTTTTATTTGTTTTATCTATACAAATAATATAATTAATTCTTCTGGTGTTTCATGAATATGTAAATTCCAGTCCATTTGTTTCAATATTGCTAACAACTCAATAAGAAAGTCTGTAATTAATTATTTATTTAACATATCACAGTTATTATCTTACAAAACATACAAAAAACTTTCAAAGTTCTTTATAGAAATGTCAACGAATTCATTCCAACGGTTTCGAGATAATCGAAATAAAAAATAATTTATAAAAATCGTAAATGTTCACATTTTATTTGTTTTATTTGAATAATCAAGATAAATAATTTAATATATTTCACTATAAAATTTCTTTAGAGAGTGCATTCTAGTATTTCATTTAAATTAGTTAAACTTATCATGTCATTAACAGCTAGAACATAGCTTTTTCCAAGTTAATTTTCAAAAAAAGTCCATTTAAATTCGACGATTAAAAATTCAAAGCATATAAAGCACACGTTTTAAATCTTTCAAATAAAACAAGTTACCGGCGAAAGTAAATTTGTTTGCAACATTTTAACGACTGCGATTAATAGTCAGGTGACATTTTTAGCCAGGGGACATTTACAGCGTACGACACGATCGCGACACGACGGCCGAGACATCACAACGAGACGAGTTGAACCGTTGACAGACTTCTAGTAAAATTTAAAGGTGGGTGTGGTAAGTATAACATAGAGATATAAAATATCCATATTTTTGTGTAAAAGTTAACATAATTTTTGAAAACATTTGGAATTTACTGTCACAATAATGTATTTTTATTACATTATTAAAGTACTTTAGAGAATAGATATTACCTACATTTTAACAAGCTATTGCCACAGTGCAGATGCATGAGCCTAAATAAAAGTCATATAATCTAATAATTGATTGAAACATTGATATGAAATAACCATTGATTGAATCCTTCTACCTTACGATGGATCTTGTTTGTTCGAGCAAAAACTACTAATCTGGTTTTGACCAAAACCCTACAGTAATTTAGTATAAATATCAAAGAAACTGATTAATTATTTTCATACTTTTTTACAGTGTCATCTAGAAATCAAATAAATAAATATCGTAAGGTGTAAAATACCCTAAAGTTAGCAGCTAGACTTGCAAATAAAGCGTTCTGTATAATAACACCGCATTTGTACGTAGATACGTCGTGATTTATCGCCCGCTTCCCTCTAGGTCACCTAACTGAAATTACAAAGAAATATCGCTACACTCTGACCCTGGTTTCGTTTCGTTAACTTCGATTTTTCTAGAGAAAGTTTGGTAGTAAAAAATTTCGATATAGAGGCAAACTTTTTCGTTCCTATGTTGGGTATCAATTTTTTTACTATTATCTCTTATAACATGGCATGTGTTTTGAGTGGTGTTTGTATTTGACATAACACACAATAATTTATTTTTACTTATGTTAATAATAAACAGATGGGTTGTTAAGTGATCATCGCTGTCCATAGACATTTCCTGCAATAGAGTTGACACTAACGCATTGCTGATTTAAAACGTTATGAGCATAGGGAAGTGGAAAGTAAAAGAAGGGATGGGGGCAGGTTTCTGCCTGTCTCTTACCGTAAGAACCACGGCCATGTTAGTTGCTTTACGCCAATATCTGTAGGAGCCTGGTTTAGCCCCGGAACTAATGTACTTACAAGCTGTATTTAAACTTACAAACTATAAATGTACTTAACATTAAAAAACACATGCAATGTAAGTAATTGGTGTATTTTTTATGCACTTAAATACACGTGGCAATGTAACTCGTTATTATAGTGTAGTGATTTATAGAACAGACCTCGACTCGAACACGCAAACATACATGCATAACGTCAGTAAACATAAAACTGTACATTTATATTTTTTACCTATTTTTTTCATTTAAATAAAGTTTGCATATACTTTTTTTGTACATAATTTGAGAAGTGGGTAAAGAACCTTTATGTTCTTCTTGTATCCTGTTTTGTAACCACGGGTTCGATTCCCGCCCATAATTTGTACAGTTTACGGTATACGATCATTCTGGTAGGTAGTGGTACTGAATTTGGTAGCGGGTTGGATCCCCGTTTTGTTTAATTATGAATTATCCGCACACATCATGAGCTAAATGAAAAAAGACAGGCTCTATAAAGAAAAAAAACGATACTACAGTTTAATATTTGTATGTACCTACCTATGTATAAACAATAATCTTTATACAATTTAACAATAACTCAATTACAATATTACCTAACACAACCAGTAAAATATACCCATATACGATATAATTTAAAATAATCAACGTCTTACGTATAACTAAGGGCAGGTGCACACTACGGGTTGCGGCTGCGATCTGCGATAACGCGTCACGGCTGTTAACTGAACGCGTGTCAGGACCACAATGACAAAGTATCCTTTCCGCATTACAATTACGCATTTCCGGTATCAGCGGTAAATTGACGACGTGTGTACACGGTTTTATAATGGGAAATTTTCCTCTTACGATTTCCGTTAGTACATCTTTGTTATTGATTAATATTGATATGGCATATGTTGTTAAGTGACATTAATTTGATGGGTACTCTTTAATCTGTCTTGATATGTCTGCTTTTTGAAGTATTTATGTAGTTTTTTCCTATTTCCAAATCCTGTTATAGGTAAATTCGAATCTATCTAATATGCTTTTGTAAACATAACATCATTAAATTTCTTAGAAAAAGAAGATATGTCTGGACTATTAAATTATATTTAAAAAAAACATGGGTCTGCCCTGCCTATTTTGTATTAGTTTTTTTTTAATAAAATAAAAAGGAAACCGCACTTTAACAAATTACATGCACAATTTAATGCAATGTCAAGTTAGTTTAGGATATCGCAGCACCACATTATATATTACCACACAAGCGACATATGCGTAATGTGTCGCTGAATTATACTTCCTGTTCACCTTTAGTCGACGCATGCCTTTACGTTGCACCCTTTGCCATAAAAGCTACAATAAAACTATAAAATAACCTCGTGTCATCAATATATCAGCAACTACCCGTTGATTTATACCATTTACTCCCTTCGGGTTGAATTAAGTTTATATAAGTGTTAATTCAATTATAAAATATATAATTTTACATACAGATGATATATACATATGTATCGCAAAATACTTTTTTTATTCTTCATATTGATGGTCACCTGATGTTGACTGATCACCGCAGCCCACGGACTGTTGCAGAACCAGATCATGTTTTTGTTGACGCAGGGTAAACGTTTATACTCGACTCCTGGGGGGGTTATGTGAGATTGCACTCACTAAAAACCCCCGCGATGGCCGCCACAGCACGGAAACGGAGAGGCTGCGGGATCGCTTTTGCATGCGCATCCGCTGCCCCTCCCGGCGTTACCAGGCTACCAGACTAAAAGAAGGAATATGGTAAGAATGGGAAAAGGCACAATGAAAGAGGAGTTAGACTTCAGTTATTTAAATCTTGATCTTCATTATTATTCAAAAATAACGGACTGTAGGTATTGAGCGATTCCTAGTCTCCGTGTAAATTTTGCAGTGCCAGAGAAAGCCAGTCCGTATTTCTATTTCAGTCTTTATCTAATTTGTTTTACTATAATGTATTTAACACTATAATAATATAGAATTTTGTACAAAATGTCTATATCGTAGAAAAATAGTGATTGAAATAGGATTATATATTCTTAAGATCTACGCTTTATATTTATATCAACATAAAAGTCTACAGAATTAAAATATGTAAATGGAAAAGTCCAAATAAATAAAATTAACTCTTTTAGCAATTAATGATATACTTAGGTATAGAATTTTGTCCGTGGGACACTTATAGGCTAACATATATTGCACTAAATAAAGTTAAAAAATTATCGTCGAAAAATAAACTTTTATCTATTAACGTGCGTTTTATTTTTCCTTTATCCATTTTGATGGAGTTGACGAGTAAATATAGCAATGATGTAATGACAACGACGTTTAGACCACAGTGACTCACTCAAACATGCGTAAACAATGTACCAGTATACGCTTGTATTTATGTTTTCTTGAGCCTTGTTATATACTTTATATGTGTAATAAAATATCCTATGAAAAAGCGTTGTTTTATTTCTCCTTATATAATTTAATACTATATGATATTACTATTAGGCTGGAGTTCGTTCAAGTATTACGTAACGCAGTTAGGGAAAAGGGGAGGGTATTGTAAAACATTACGCTGCGTTATGGGCCGGCCCCAGGGGGTATAACAACAACGCGTTACGTAACGACATAATTGTGATTTTTAGATGAAAATGGTCTCGAAAATTATTTTAGTGACCATTTACACCTAGAAATTTTGGTAAAATGTTACGTAACGTTTAGGGGGAGGGGTACAGAACAACGTTACGGTACGTTACATGTGGGGGAGGAGGGGTCTAAAATCTTCAAAAATTGCGTTACGTAATACTTGAACGACCCCCTGGCTACAAGAGTAACAATAGTTTAATTAAGTAAGTAAAGTAAATATCACACTGCTGGGCTGCTGCCCTTTCTACTATTACGGAGAAGGTTATTTTTTAAAAATAATTTTGAAGAATGTATTTTTTTGATTTTATAAAATAGGAATGAAGACAATTTAATTGCTTTACAACTTTTCAAAAATTTCTGGAAGTTAGAACAGTTCGAATTTTGTACCTATATATCAAAATTTCAATTTTGCAGACAGGCTGTTAGCGAATGAGCTGATGAAGCTTATACGATAGTTCTGAATTCATATATTGGCAAGCATTGTTCATTATTTTAAGTGAAATTTGGAAAGTGAATGCTGTCGCCCATGGACATTTGCAACACCAAACGAGCTACAAAATGCTTTGGCGACCTTTTAGGGGGAATGGATGGGAAATTAATGGGGAAGGGGTGGAGAATTTGGCCTCCGGTGCCCTAACTCACTCGACGAAACACGACGCAGAGATCTTATAATATTTCGAATAGTAGAAATATTATAAAGTAGAATTTTCTTATAGTAGAAATATTATAAGGTCTCTACGTCCGTTCCAGCTTCAGTCTGAATAAACAAAAATTATAAAAGAGAATGTACTTAAAATAAAGCCTAAATTAATCAGTGATAATCTAGCATTCAAATGGTGAACGAATTTTTTAAATCAGTTGATAAGTTTTAAGTTTATTCGTAACATACAAATCTTTTCTCTATATAATAATATTATAGAAGTATAAATTAATATTAGTTGCGTGTGCGCATGCGGCAATTAATAATGCCTTCGACACACAGATGGCACCCGCGGCTTACCAGCGTTAAGGCATTCGACGAAGGTTTGTATTAAAATATATGTATTTCCGGTCAAATTTTTTATTTAAATTGTACTTTGTGTTATTAATTGTAGAATAAAATTTGTTAGGTGTTAGGTTTTGTTAGGTTATGCAGGGGGACCTATAGATATATAGATAAATTACAATACTGAAATAGTAGATACCAAATTCAATTCAATTTTCGTTTTTATGAATTAGTGCCTATTTACCTACCTAGTTTTCGGCGACAAATCGGTTACCGTATTCTTCGATTATCTGTATATAATTAATAATTATAAAATTCTTTGGTACGGATGTGTCATGTCGCCTAAGCTTCTCTAAACGACTGAACCAATTTAAATGAAATTTTGTGAACATATTTAAGTGCATTCCTTGACGGTTTCAAAATACGAGTACGAGTATGAACTCGATAGATGGCGCTGATACTAAACAGAGTAACGCCTGTCGGGTCCGCTACTATGCTTATTATCCTAGGTACACTAGCTATTCATTACATACGAGTCATTGAAAGATGGATGAATGCGTGTTGTTACTCTTTTGGCCAAAAATTGTTAATTTGATATAAATGAAAAAATGGTACCAATAGCTGTGAGTTAGTTCGTAAAAATAAAGTTTAAACCGTTTAAGTAAACTCAAACACGAATCATCCCAATCTATAGAAATGTTAGCAATTTATTTGCACGCGATCATTTAGGCTCTCCAGATTTTACTGCAGATTAGTATCGATTACAGCAATTTGACATTCAACCTACATCAGCCATGGGCCATCAGCCACAGGCCATCACCAAGGGCCAATGGTTGTCGGACAACGGACAAAAGAATGTCAAAGAAAACGTGAGCTGACACGCACGTGCCAATATCAAGTGGGCCAAAATTATGCGTATATTCCGATACATAATCCAATAATCTGGGACCTAATTCTGTACAGCTTGCGTTATTTACTAGTAGGTAAGTAGGTAATGTATAACGCGTTTGTTTGCGTTTTAAATTCACATATAAATTTAAGACCAGCACTCTAGTATGTTGTTTTAGTTTAGGACTTTCATACAGGAATCATTTAACTTTAAGGAAAAGAAATTAAAAATGATGTAGCGAAATAAATAAATATTTGGTTTTACGGAATGAAAGCTAAATAGCATGAGACATCATAAAAAAGATTTATAAACAAATTTTCTTTTTACAAACATATTAATTGGTTAGGTATTGCAATAGAATCATATTTGTATATTGGTTTATTTAACCAGTACCTATGTTCACGTCAACCGATTTTGATGAAAATAAATGAATATAATTTAGCTTAAAAATACTATTTGATCTTGATGACAGGATATATAGAAACAAAAAATTATCAAGTGGGCGAAACGGAGACGTAACTAAGGTTAATAAAACCATAAAAGAAACATATGAAACCCCTATTAAAATTACACTCAAGTTTTGATGTGTCGCAAGATCAAACAATACCAAACAGTAGCTTTCTAGGACACATGTTTTGAATGACGAATTTCTGGTGCGCCCAGGGTTGCCAACTCTTGACATCCTTTTTCACCTAAAACTTGTTTAAGTGCGCGAAAAAACCCCGAAACAACCAACTTTTGCGCTCCAAAAAACATAACAAACATAAATCATTCTTTCCTCATCTTCTTTTTCCACATTTATAATATCGTGTATTTATTTACGATTACGAGTTACGCTGCTACTTCTTATTAAAGTCATACTTGCGATTGGTCAAGGTAGAAGATTTTCTTTTCCTTTTTTTACATCTTCTATTTTTACCCCTAAAACAACTCCTAAATATTTTCCTCCCCTTAAAAATGTCTCATTAAAAATACAGGCAAAAGGGTTACCATCTTGGGGGAAATTGATAACCCTGGGTGCGCCCCTCCAAGGGAGTGGGTGTGCGCAGGCGCAGCCCACGATCCGTCGCGGCGCTCTGCTATTTTTACCAGCCAATCGCTTCGTGATGAAACTGCTGTGGGTATATAGCTTATAGTTATATTAAGATCATGTAAACTGTTAGAAATAACTTTGATTGAAAATATAAATACTTTTTCGTAGTATTCAGTCCAAAGAGTTAGTCATAATATGTTCAAGGTTCGTAAGTATAACATCTAAGCATCTAATTCAACGTAGATTAGTGATAGAATTCAACAGTGTGTTTCAATAATTAATTCGATAGTGGTAGAAAACAGTATGATAGTGATATAGTGAGAATGAAAATTGATTTATAATAGTTTGGCCACATGAATAAATATGATGGAAATCGTGTTTCTTATTTGAAATTGATAATTCCTGTCCAATAACATCATTTTTCTTGACTACTACAAAAATATGTTTCTAAATTAATTGGAAAATATTTAGAAAGAGAGAGATGTCAAATACCAAAGAAATATATGAGTGGCCTAGAATCTAAAACAGGTTAAATACAACATTAGTTTCGAATAACACGAAATTATTCAAACCAAAAACACTAAAGATCATTAGAAAAAGTAAACAAGTAATAAAAAATAAACAAGATGAACTTTACCCTAATTTCAATCACGGAGTCGAAGCGATCAATGAAAATATATTAAACCTCAACGATCGTAGAGCAAATAAAACATTAGGGTCCGAGCGATCTATGCGCCCGCGCAGGGTCGTATTAATTTGACAGATACCGTTCATCCGTGGTAACAGCAGGTGTTCCCAAATTGTCCATGATAAATATACACCATCAATATTGGACCGGGACGGCCACCCTTTCACGGTTTTGAAGGTAAATGTTATGTGGTCACGGTTTTTTTTCCTTTTAGACCAAACCTTGATTACGGTGAAGCAACTTTTACTTACCCTAATCAAGTTATACAATTTCATAGAGATGTTAATAAAGATATTAATATAACATTAAACGAAGTACCTCTCGATAATTTTGATGCTGATAATCTTAAACTAAATATCACTAACGTTTTACTACATTATAAAAGTCTTAACGAAAGATTAGAATTTATAGCAACGGTGCCATATTAACGGGAAATAGCTGTTTTAATGGATACGATGTTAAGATGCTAGTATTAAAGTGAAAGGTTTTGGTGAAAAATTCTCATTAGCCGACCAATAATGCTGACTTAGTTGACAGTTATGTGTGCCATCGCGGTCAGAATTGAGACGTAGATATGGCGTCAATTAAAAAAATATTAAACGTAAAATTTTTTTACGTGACCGAGCGATATGCTTTTAACTTTTGTGAAATGTTAATTTTTATCAAAAACAGCTCGGTTCCTAATGGATTTTATATATTTTTATTGGCAACATAATTCACAGTTTTATAGAGATTTTATTCTTCGATAATGACTATTTTATTTTATGAAAGCGTTAGAAATTCGAATGTGAAAGAACATGAAAATTTATTGTTATTTCTAAATTAAAGAAATTCAGATCAAATCGTTAAAAATAAAACAAAGTAGCTCAAATCAAAAAAGCTCAATAAGCCAATATGGAAGACAACTTAAGTAATGCATATGTACTAAATAAATAGATGACACTCTAATCGATGGTCTTAAGAGTCTAAATGAATGTACGTATAGTGTGAAGCGGTAAGCGGCGGAAACAGCGGCGCGCGCAGTACCATAGATCCCACGCGCCTGCGTCGCCGAGCCCGCGCCAAACTGGTAAATCTGCTCTTGCGCAACACGGAGACTACAGTTGGTTTCCAATTTTATGTTGACCGGTTTCAAAGTTGTATTAACCTTCTAATTTCGGCTCGTTTAGATTGGAAAACGTCGTCGAAGATATCAAAATGAAATAACGCCAGGTGATGGTGATTTTCACTCGTGATCCGAACGACACTCATATGCATATCTCACGAGATGTTCGGCCATTAATTAATGAGTCTAATCAGAAGATTGCAGCAGAAATCTCTTAACAGTTTCGTAACTCTCTCTCGCATTAACGTGAAATATTGTCGTAATATTTTGTTCGTTAACAAATTAATATAAATCTTCTCAGTTTTTTAAGTTTTACTTAATTAATTAAACAATTGATTCTGATAGGATTTGAATGTGTTATATAATTGCATAGAATTGAATGTTTAAGCTTTCATTAGTACGATAGCTTAGAAATATTATATCTGTTTAGAAAATATATAATGAACACAAATGTTAGAAGAAGATGTGGAATTGTTAATAATCAGAGTTTAATACTAATAGATAATAGTTATAAAATATCTAAAGTTACATAGTCATTTAGACTGTTCAACTGTTTTAAAAACATATACTCGTATATAATAGAACTGATGGATTTACACTCTTAACAGGTCCATAGCAAAAATAGCACTAATGATATTTGAAATTAAAGACTTTAGAATTCGCGCTGGCGGCGAAGGAATAGACGATAAATACTGCAAGTTTCGAGATAGATTCTGAGGCATACTTACCTGTAATGATGCATTACGTTCTTTATTTATGCATTCTTCCTTTCTAAAACGAGAAGAATTCCTAGTCCAAAAGACTGTAACTTCCGCAACTCATAACTTTATTGTTTATAATGGTATTGGTCTCTTGCTCCTCCAGGAGATGCAAGCATGAACCAGCATGAGTGTGAAGATTGACAGGAGTTTGTCCGTGCGGTTGTCGCGTGGCGTGGGCGCAGTACAAATACTGCCGGCGGGGTACCGAGCACAAATCAACGCGCACCGACGTGCTCGCCGGACCCCCGGTGTCTTGCGCATGCGCTTGCAGGGCTGAGCTCGTGATTGGTTATTAAATATATAGACGTAAATGGTATTTCTAATCTTGGTAATTGTGGCATTATTGCTGTCAAAACTTTGGACCATTGGACTATTAGATACAAATTACTTATATGATCAGATATTAAAAAATCTGATGCTACAACTTTTGAAATATTATCAATTGAAATAGATAATTTCTCATCATCCAAAGTTGTAATAGAAGATTAATGTATGATACCTATACTTTTTGTTTCACCAGGCCCGGCTCTTCCCATGCGCAAGCGCAGCCCTGCGCGCCCCCCGCCGCGGCGACAGCGCCAACATCTCTCACCTCCGGAGCTCCATAATGAACAATATAAATGTGCCATTTGGAGCCGCCGACCTTCTCCGCTGTCCACGCCTAACATCTCTGAAACAACATACATGCTATGTTTTTTTCTATTAAACATAATTTAATATATGCATGGAACATGCAGGAAAAATGTTTGGCTTTTTTTTGTGGTTAAGCCATGTTTTGATATCGATCGCTATCTATTTGGTATTTTTAAAACGAAACGTGGATTTTATTGATCATTGTTAAAATAGTAAATATCTGATAAAAAAATATTTAAAAGATTGATAAACTTTGTTTAAAAGAAAACCATAAAGATTACGCACACCGATAACACATACAGGGTCAATACATGTGATGTGTTTTAATTGAAACTATTTAAATAAAATATGATTTCGAGGCCATACACAAAAA
>DVXP01002183.1:0-13249 GCA_018235645.1 Junonia grisea | reverse complement strand
TTAGTCTAGTCTATGCATATGTTTATAATTCCCACGACTGTATCTATTTTATTATTTTTTGGTTTTTAGTACATTTAACTTAAACATTGCACTTTATGTTTAGCATAAAACCGTTTAACTTAAAAAGTTTTTTTTACCTATTTTTATTCAACATTGGTCACATTTTATACATAAACGAAAATTTTGTAATGTACAACAGCTTTTTTTTTTACAATTTAATTATTAATTAAAACTGGCAACACTCGCTAGCGTCGAGATGTAACTAATTAAGCCATAAAAACGGCGTTTCCTCGAAGTGTTATTTCGCAGCGACCGCGGGGCGAGTGAATTATCGCCTCAGTTTAATTATTCATGAGCCCTCGGACAAGTTTCAGCAACTTTGAACCGGCATCTGGTGCTGTTTAATTCGCATTCACTTGTAAGGTTGCACGTTTTTATGTGGGGTAATACATGTTACTACTGGAATTGGAGTAGTGGTAACATTACATGTACAGTATTTTTTTTTAGTTAATTTTATTTACAAAAATTATACGTATAGTCATATATGACCTTCTGAGTCACTTAAAAATATAAGTTATGAATGGTTTGACTGTGTTCCTTATGAACATTTATTGGAGTCAGTCAGTCATAAGATTATTACTGACTTCATAAATGTACTTTACGACACGAATTTAGTACAATACTTGTTTAAAATGTTACTTTTAAACATGAATTGTACTAAAATGTTCATTTAAATAGTACCTAAATGATAGAGCTTTGTTTATCAAAACTAGCGGCTTGTGGCTTAATTTAGGAAACTAGTAAAGCAAAACCTTATCTATGTACTAAATTGTATACAAGGGTTGCTTGTTCAAAGTTATAAGATTTAGCAGAGGCAACACTCACGTTGTTAAGAATATTTGAGCAGGAAATGGAAATATTTGAATTTTTCGTTTTGGAAATGTATACATGTATATCATTAAGACATCATCTCTTTGTCATTAAAGTATGACACAGTTTTAAAATTAGTACGATATAATTTTTTTTTATCGTAGATCAGAGTTCTCTTTTTTGCGTGATAACAAAAACGCAGGTCCAATACAAATATGCAGCACTCTTATATATATGTAATACTCGTTAACTACGTGCTTGTTTGTCCGAAATATTAATTGCATGGTCAATAATAATGTAAAATGTTGTTGTGCTGTTACAGATGCGGTCGCCGCAAACGTGCGAGCGCCAGTGAGATGAGCTCTGCGGCTGCGGGCCGCAACTACTCCTATGATGAAACCATACAGGTGCGTTAATTACTATTCCATATCGCTATGTGTGTATTGTAAACCACGAGAATTATGTTAAGACATTAATTGAGTGACCAATAAATTAATAATTAATAGGTAGGTACTTGCGGTTCTCTTTAGTCAGAATTTGTGTTTTACCTTTGGTAACAAGGTTCTTTGAGTTTCATTTTTGTCATTTTCCCATGCTTTTTTATACCCTAACTTTTTAATATAAAAATATATATCTACGTATATTGCAGTTGATAGAAACTGTGTCTACAAGTGAAACTAGTCTCACAGCACTGTTCAATAAAAGCTTATTTCCAGTGTAGATGAGGGCACTGAAACATCCAACTGTTCAGCGCGATGCGATTTTGTGACTCTTTGTTAAAGGCAATTGTAGCCTTAAATGTGTAACTATAAGGTTCCTTTTTATTTGTTTATTGGTATATTGGGGGTGAGATAAAATTTTTCAGGACGGGTCATAACGACACATTAGTAGCGGCGGCCTCATTCACCTTTATTAATGTGGTACAGAGGTTCTCGTTTAGATTCTATGGTTTTCTTGCCCCATGCAGGTCAATAGGAATTCTGGAAACCTCTTCTAAAAATCTATTCATTATGCCCTTGTAACGGCTTGTCGGTGGCGAGAAAACTGAAATACTTTCGTTTACGAGTGCCGCTTACACCTAATACACATATGGACATCTTTTACATGTAAATAGAGCGTAAAAAAGTTGGTATCTACAAAATGTAATAAATAATCACATATACATATATTTTTCTTAAATAGCAGTAAAATGAAAATGACACATTATTAAAATGATAGACAGGACCTCCTCTGACGACTTTTTTATAAAAAAAAAATCTGAATATAGAACAAGACCTGCCTTCACTGATCACAGTCACAATTTCAAGATATCATTTAATACATAATTTACATTTCAGAACAAAAAAACTATTACCTAATACAAATACATATGTTTACATTCCAAAACAATACACAAACGCTATAAAATATGTAACCAAGATAACTGAAAGTTTCAAGTGGGCTCGTACACGACCGAGCCTTTATTTCGCAGATACGAACCATTATATCCTAGATACGGTATTCCCCCGGGCCCGCGACCATTTATCAGCTGCGACCCACATAGCAACATCTGGTAAACGCCTCCCCTATATTGGCGACTTGAAGATATTCCCGAACTTCAGTGTTTACCGTTTGCTGTGCGATTTTATTTATTTGGAAAACTGTGCGTAGTAAGAAGTTAATATGTTATACATACCTATATAAAGATAGTATTCAAACTTAGAATACCTCCTGTAATGATTATTAAGAAAATTATTCGGTTGCCGAAACTGATTTTTAACACAAAAAAACTATTTTTATAGTAGACTAGGTGAACTTTAACGACACTAACTATAGGACACGTAACACATCTTGATTGCCTTTTACAACTTAGGCTTGACATTATAATATTGTGTGTATTTGTCTATGGATATCGCAGAGATTGGCTTAGTTTATTTGATTAGCAGAAGGGTAGGGCATAATGTGGCCCACGCATTAAGGAGGCGCGGGCCTGAAAATCGAATTTTCTGCTCTATGCCTCTGAGCCTTTGTCGAGGTTTTTAGAGCGTAACGTAAACGTAAACATTGACATAGGTATACACGTGAACTTTACGTTAGACTAAAATATTTAGTTATCTCCAGTAGGAAGAAAATATTGATAGGTACCTTTACCTTATTTTATACAATGGTATACCTTATTTACATTTATAATAATAGGTACCTAGACTGTTTAAAACGAATCCTTACAATTAGTAATCTTTAGTCGAAAAAAAATGATGGTCTTTGATTATATTATTTTGTATGTTGTAGGTGTATTGTAAGTTATAATATAATGTGAATGTTAAATTAATAATATTCAAATATAGTAAAACATTATATCGTTAAAAAATCGAAAATAAATTAAACGAAATTTTAGATTGAAAACGCCTACGTTGTTCACATTTACTTGAAACAGTAAACAGATAGCAATTTCAGGAGCTGAATTAACACAGTTTACTTAGATATCCGAGGGCCCTTTAATCTGAATTCAAATTTTCCGAAAGATAAAGCTTAAGGGCCGCGAGAGCCTTTGTTCCGCGCAACGGTACGACCGGAGAAGGTTTTTTTAAGGACGGATTTAAAATGCCGGTGAGATGGCCTTTTACTTCCATTTAAAATATTTTTTCGGTATCGTTTATCTTCAGAATTTTCAGCGTTTTACGTTCGTTAAAATTGTATCTAGGTTGTTACTTAATCCCGTTAATCCTGTGCTACGATCATTTATAATAGCTTCATGGTTTAGGAAAAGCTGGTTTTATTTAATTATACCAATAAAAACAGAATTTTCATGAAAGGATTTTTCTTTGTATAAATCTTCTTCTTAATAAGTGAATAAATTATGATACCTCGTCGTCGAAGTTGTATGTTTTGTCAACGCATAACTTCATGTAGACAGTTGCTAACTTTAATTGAAGTACTTGGAAAGAGTGAAGTTATACACAGGATATTTTGAAACATTGTAGATTTCATCAAACATTCTTAATCTCAGAGCTTCATGTTTTTAAAATACCACACATAATATCAATACTGATATTAATTACATGTTATGAGGTTAATGAAATAGAGTTAAAAAGAAAATTTACGTTTTCAAAATATACTATGACAATATTCTTTAAAAATATAGTTGTTAAATTATACACATATAAAAAATTCTTTGTTTGTTAGAAAATAAAAAGAAATATTTTTCAATTTTTGTATTAAAAAAAATAGGTCTAATATTACTTATCAAAACTTTGTTCAACCAGTAACATTTCCTGAACCGCTGACCACGGAATAGCTAGTTTCGTGTTATGGTTTAATTTCGCGCACGACAGCCACGTCCTATAACCTTTGCGTAGTGCCAATTTGCGTCCCGTATGTTGTTCCGCTATGCATCGTACTGAATGGGTATGTACAACTACTTATGTTTCGTTACAACAGTAGTTCTAACTAAAAATAAGGACTTAAAACTATTACTGTGAAAATAAAGTATCCTTTTTATAGAACTTAAAAATTGAATAATTTCAGCATGTATTCGGTATAATAATTATTTTAATAATATGTTCCAAGCTATGTTTAATAAATAGAGTGTATAAAAATAAAAGTAGTACCTATCCCTTTTATTTCACTCGTTAGGCCATCTAGTATCGAGTAGCAGCAATAAAGTTGGTTTTATTACATATCACTCAACTAGAGGGCAGACCTGACGTTACGATGGCCGGATGGCTCTACAATCGAACGTTACCGGCGCTACCCGCACGATGCTTTTTACACGACCGTTTGGAAAGATGTGTTATGTTTTCCGAGTTTCTTACTTACTTTTTTCTTTATAAAAGAGTTTGAATACATGATAATGTTTAGTAATATGGATGCATAATCGATAAATTTAAACAATAATAATTATGGCTTGACCATTGTGTAATGTTTGCGAAAAACTACCAAAACCATTATCTTATTTTAAGAAATATTCTAAAAGAATTAGTGAAATTGGTTCTTTTCTCGAGATTTACTCGTAGCAACCCATTCAGCTATTCATTATTATATTTTTTCTTTTCTACGAAGCACAAATAATCCCATTGAAAACTCGCCAAATATGTAGCAGAAACACGTGTCAACAAAATATCTCGTTAAGAGTCATCACAGAGCCGGTTCAATAGCCATTTGTCACAATTAACAGCTGAAAACATTACTGATATTATTAAGAAATACTTACAATTATTGTTTAACAATACACTGCTTAACAGTATTATACATTACCTATACCAACATAATTTCCACAAACAAACTCATACAAACACGTGTAAAGCCAATATCTCGTTGACCGGCATCAGATAGCCGGGCGTTCAATAGCCATTTGTCGCAATTAACAGCTGAAAGTTAATCTACGGTCCCCCCGCGCGGCGTCGCGACGTCCTAAATCACTGGAAAGCTGCACTCTGGCACTGCGCCTAGCTGCCATGCCGCTGTTGTAACATTGCACGTGTTTGTGGACGAAAAATGTTTTGTAGTGCGAATTGGTTGTGCTGCATTTGTCGATCGATGTCTTATTGAATCCTATTTAATTAAATATGTCGTTATAGTTACGTTTATATAGTTTTTACTGAGTAAAATATAGGTAGGTATATATTATTTTTCTATAAATGATATATTTTGATAGTACATTTAGATACTAATCACAGGAAAGTGAATTTGTAATTACATTTTTAGAAAGAGGAAAAGCGAATATTGTCTGTTCGAAGTTAAGTCGGGTACCATTTCACCTATTTTAAAAATTATAGTAACATTTCTAACATACATATTTTTCAATATTCTCATATTAGCTCATATATTTGTTTTTTTTTCTTTAAAAAAAAAGAAGCAAACTGAGGTAAACTTTACTTTGACAAAATCAAAGTTGCTAACAAAACAAGAATATATATTTTCTATCTATTCGTGTAAATCGGGTGTGCGTAGGAATTAGTATTCATGTGCGAATTATTCGGTGAGATATCTGTCGAATTATTCATACGAGAATCTAAGCATGGTGTAATTAGAGGAAATTTTGGGTTACAAATTTTAGAGCAAATATTGGTGTCGACCATTCCTGAATCTGGTTTTGGCACTTTAGGAGTAATGTTTGTATTCAGGAACGTATTTAGATTGTGATAATAATTTTCTTTTCATTTGACAAAAGAAATATATATATACAAAATAAATATTGACACTTGTCTTTAATCTAATATATGGAGTTTAGTTTAAACATAAATGGAAAGTACGTAATCAAAAAGCAAAACATTAAACGCATGCCTTTTGATTTTTGTGTCACTAACAGTTTCTATAAAATCTTAAACATAAAGTGTTTTGTTTTTGTACTGTTACGAAGGCTGGCAAGCGCAGGAAATTGGTTCACATTTTCACATTCTAAGAATTCTCTATAATCGCAGTTTGAGAGAATTCTAATTAACTGGAATAAAAGTTTTTCCTGTAAAATCTTTAAATAACAAGTAGTTGCCCATGGTGGGCTCTACGTGTATTCTGCAGATAAATATACATAATTATATATACTTCGTAGAATTCGTTCTTAAAGTGTATATCTACATAAAACCCCCAAAACTATCAAGGTGTTGTACGCTTTGACCGATTGGGTAACGTGAAGTTTTTAACATTTTAACAGTTAGCACTCAAAATAGCTATAATTAAGGAATTATGCGTTAAAATAATAATAATGATTTTATTAATATAGTGGTAAAGCAGAATCGACATAAAATGCCTGTAACGTTGTTCGCTAGTACCGTAATCTACTCTTATCAAATAGAGTGTCAGTACCGATGACGTCACCGCGCCCCAAGGAGTTCCCGGATTCTTTCATCAAATCCCGACATTGCTCACTGCGATTATTCACACGATGAGCCAGCGACTCTCAAACTCTTGGCAATAGATAAGCAAATCAATAAAATGATTAAACACCTACATTTTTAAATACGATGGCTATTTATGATCGCATTTTGCATATTCAAGAAAGAGGAATAAAAGTAGTATTATTAAAATTTACAATTTTATCTTATAAAACTAAAAGTAAGAATATTTTTTATACGAAATATTTTAAGGAATAATAAATATTACGAAATGTCGTTAGACGTAAAAGTTGTCTCGGCACGACTTAAAGATAAAATTCTGAATTTACTGCTAACAGTGACATTCAACTTTAATAATGTATTTATTTATTTACATTTACGAGAAAACAAGAATATCATATTAAATATGTAAACATATCGCAAGTAGCAGCAGTTATTCTCAGCGGTTGTTGTATAAAATCATATCTACTATATAATATTACGGAATTCGTTTCTAAATAAATATTTTCTGCGAAATTTATTATATTTGTTAATATCTTGAGACAAAAGTTTGGCAATACATTAAAAGGAAAGAATTATACGATCCCCTTCTTACAATAGTAATCCCAAAAGTAGATGGCAATGTGCGGATATATACAGGCTGCTCTGATTTGATAAGGATACAATATATAAATTAATGTTAATATTGGTGAAAATGTATATTAGATAGTGTTTTAGCATCGTATTTACATATATGAACAATGTACAATTGTTCATATATGATGTTTGGAGCTTAGCTGTAGCCAACTGATAGTTTTATATGCTGCTCGCCTATATATTCTTGGTATTTATGGGCGGTAATAATTACCTTATATCAGGTGACCGGCTGCTTGTTTGGTCGCTGTTCTCTTCTAATTCACCTAGCTCACCATCAGGGTGTATACCTACTTACTGTCTATCAATATACTCGTATATTTGATGACTAAGTAGGTATAAATGATCAAAACTATTTTTTAATTTCGACTTGATGTAATTTTGAAAGCAATTAGTTCAACTATACATTTCAGTGATAGCATTTTATCATTAGCTCTTTTCCTGTGTAGAGATTTCGTTTATAAAATTAATATGTGATATACTCATTTAAAAAACAGTAATTTAGATTTCGTTTTGTTATATTTTACAAGTAATAACTTATTCCTAAGTTGCGTGTATCTTCAATTTTATTTACAAACCGGCGTTTTTCTTTATAAAACACCCCAGTAAGGGCGATGCATCGATGCACCGGAGGGCGAGCGCCCTGCAAGCGCCCTGCAAGCGCCTTAATCAAACCGAGCAATTTATGATCGTCCGCGTGCCCCACGGGTGATTCCGAAACTTTTTGATACTTTCCTAAGCTGTAGAAGTTTACAAGTTTTTCTTGCAATAAATAAAGGTTTGGAACATATTTTACAATAAATAATGAACATAAATTACAATATTAATTCTAAATATATTTGGAAGAATTTGAAATAGTGGTATATTAGTAAAGTGATAGAAGTTTTTTATAGCGTATTTTTGTATAAAATAAAATAAAATAAAATACAAATTGTGTAATACACAAATTAAAAGAATGGTTTTAAATTTCGTTAAGTAGGTAAGTTACTTTCAAAAAAATTATTATTTTTACGAAATAACAAATACACCATTTTCAATTGCAATGATTAGTTTATTTATTCAATTTTTTGTTAATCTTTTTCTATACAACTTATTTCACTGTAAGATAAAATAAATCGTAGAATTAAAATAATGAAATATTGAATATAATAATTTTTTAACCGAATTTTACGTAAAACACAAACGAAAAATATAAAAGATAACGCGACTATAAAATGACCATTTAGTTGCGGAATGACGCTTCATAGGCGTATTGTGTCTTAAGCTAAAGGGCGGCGCCCCTATCGAAATTGCTTACATTAAGACTTACACTTGCCGCCTACATCCGTAACTTTGTAAATGTTGCACTTTTCTCTTTTCCTTCTTTATAGATCGTGACAGTTACTTTGAGTGGAGCTCTTTACAAATCTGCAGGTGATTAATGATTAAAACATTTTACAAGCTTTTTTTTGCTTTCACCTGTCTTTATTATGGTTAATTTTGAGTTCAAAAACACTCAAGATAGTAAATATTTGGAGAGATTTTATTAAAATGCGATTCAAATTAAGTAACAAGATTTACAAGATTAATATAAGATTATTATTTTTACCCTCTCAGTAACAATGTATATTTATTGACCCATATATTTTATTTGTAACAGGTAAAAAATAAATTATTATTGTGAAAATAAATAAACGTATGCATGATTCCTAATCCTAATGACCCTAATCTATATTGGCCGTTTTAGAACAACTATTTTTATTAGCTACTACACAATAAACTCGATTAGCCTGAAAATATTAAAAACATCAACCTTTGCACTTTCATTTTTGATCAGCGTAAATTAAACTTAAGTAGTGAGTGTTGGAATATATGTATTTAAAAAAACGAAATTGAATTAGTTTAGATTTATCTGATTTTTGATGGAGTATCATGAATGCATTTCTACTTACTCATTACTCTATTAACTGGCGGTGAGCAAATGCGTATTAATCTTGCTTTAGCCCGAAGCTGAAATTCTGCAGCGACCTGTTTCCCTAATCTCATCACATTCGATAAATCGATACACGATATATGGATATATCCATGTTTACTGCATAGACTGTGTAATGTTTTAGAACGTAATCATTGCATTATTATCACAAATTTTTTATAATTAAATTAATATAATATGATTCTATTATGATTAAATTTATAACATCACACATTAATAAAACAGGTTTGACTGTTAGATTATTTTAAGCGTCTCAGGAGATATTTGTTGTTTAACGATTAGAAGTTGTTTTAAAATATAAATATGCATACATTAAAACAACTATCGTTTATTATTTAAGGTAGTTTTAACACATGCACAAGTAATACGACGTCACGGGTCCAGAGTAGGTAGTATTCAAAACAATAAGCAATCTGTCAAGTACAAAAATTTAAATTATGGACGCATTCGCAACATTGTAGTGCATTACATAAAATATGTTAAGCGTATATTTACTTAGAAATGGAATAACCCAATTAATTTCAAACAGTTTAAAGTTACAAAGTTTTTTAAGGTGGTGTAAAGCAACAGTTTTGTTCAAAAGTACAAAGCTTGAGTGTTAGAATGCGCATCCATTAGAATGTTCAAAGCGCAAGTCACTTGGAGGCGAGTACTAGCGAGGAATGTACGCAGTAATTTATACAGGCGTCGATGCGTGTAATTGAGATGGTATTTTTTTTTAAGATAATATGCAATTTTAGCTTTTTATGACATGTTAAAAAATTATTTGCCTGAAGATTAAAAACGAATCAAATTTTTGATATACTAAATAATTTTAGTTGTATTATAAAGTCTAACCGCGTAATGAATAAGCTTAGTGTATACGTGTAATCGACAACCGTTACGTGTTTAACTGGCTTAAAATAGATATAAAAATATGAAAACAAATAAATATATCAGTACATAAAAAAAAGAATTTACAGTATATTCAATATAATAATGTATACATGTCAATATAGTTTTTAATCCGTAATTTTTTTCCTATTGTAAAAATATCACGAGATTTTTTTCATTTTCAATTGACTCGAAAAAATTTTAAAATATGAATATATTTATGTGTTAAATATTAAATATTAAGATCAAATGTTACATTTCATTGTTATCGTTTTGAATGTAAGTAAGAGCGATTCTTCGCAAGTTTTAGCAAAACTATCGATCCCCACTCCGCCGTCAAGTTCGAATTAGATAAACTACGTGACTGAATGCCTCCTCCGCGAAATATATTGTTCTGCTAACCTTTCTGATTTAACATTTGTTACAACGTGGTTGAGTTTTGTCTTAAATATTTGTTATAGGAATAAAAATATACTTCTATAACAAATAATTTGTATTGATTTTTTAAGTTTCTATGGAATGTTAAATAATATATTTAGAGAGATAATATCGTAAAAGTGCTCTACGATTTCATCGTATTTTATTTTACATTAATTTACTAAACCTCAACAAGAATATTAATTTCTTAGCCTTAGGTAATAAGCATATGTTTATAAAGTTCTAACATAATTTCTTGTTACAAAACAGTCGTGTATCTAAATTTGGATTTCCCTAATGTTAATGTTTTTGTAGAGGCGCACATAACGGGGAAATGTAATAATGTTGCTTTGAACAGCGGGACGTTCACTCAATTCTTGTTTCTCGCTTTTATACGTTTTTTTTTTACAAGTAAGTATAACATTTTATTTACATGTATTGTGTACAACATAAACAATGTTTCATTTTTTGTAATAAATAAATAGTTAAACTAGCACTGTAAAAAACTGTAAAAACTGTTTTAGCAAAAGGAATTACATACAATACTATATGTATTGTGGGATAAGTAATAAGTAGCTATACATATGTTTCTGTCAAAGGTTAATGAAGTTCTTTTAGGTCATATAATGTTCTTTCAGAAACAACCACAAACAATCTAAGTTTTATCCGACAATGTTCACATTTTGTACAAAACAAAACATGTGTTAATTAGAAGCGAGATAAATCTTCCAACTTCTCGAAGCTGGAGCGTAACACGACATTTCAACTTGAAACTACATTTAAGTTCAACGGAGGCGTTAAATAGGTTAATAGACCTATAAAGTCAGCTAGACTTTCAAGACAGGAGGTAAAACTGCAAGTGCGCATCCGGAGGGCGGTAAGGGGTGGAGGCTGGTTGTTTTCCCAACCGGCGGCAGTGCGCCGCGCGCGCCCACCGCGTCACACCGTGACCTGCGTTGTCCGGCCCGGCCCGGTCCGGTTCTGTTTATATCCTGTGTGCACCATGCCTTATATCGCCACGCGCTAATAACACGTAAACGAGTGAAATGTGTCCAGTGCATATGTGCTAGTGAAGTGAACTTAAAATTTATTACGGAACCATTTTTTTTGTAAGATGTTTTGATTTATGATTTTCGCAATAAATTGGACTTATCACATTTGTTGGAACAGCGTACGGAAGCGGGAATATTTATATGTGTCATATTTCTTTAACAGTTTTCCGGGTTTCCGTTTCGGTGTCTGAAATGGTTCGGAATCTTTTCCGGATTTATTGTTGGTTTTATGATATTATATGGGACCATTTCCTTAATTCCTATTACATTCCGAAAATTGCACAATTTCAATAAGTTTGAATTTGTTTCTACGATTTTTATTTACTTCTAATATTTTCTTACTATTTTAATTCTTAGTAGGTACCTTTAATTAATAAATATTATTAGACATCCTCAAAAAAAATAAGCAAAATGTGTTTAAATTTCCCGAAAAATTTAATACTACTTCGCTAATTGGCTTAAACAAACACTCATAAAAACTCATTCACATTGGAAAACTCGCTTTCAACTATGAATCATCGCCAGTGTCACATTCATTACTTTATTAACGTTACGCGAGTATTAAACAATAATTTTGTATGGTGGTGCCGTCTAGCGTGTTTCGCGCCCGGCGTCAAACTTATATCTTGTTCTGATCTATATCGGGCACAACGGCATTGTTAATTTCAATTTTATAATTTTTTTTCTTTAAAATTATTTTACGGTATATTTAACTTAAGGGTGTTTAAACCCATCGTTTAATCACCCTTAAGTTAAATATATTGTCCGTCTTTTAACGGTTGTTATTCAAAATACTTGTGTGGAATCAGTACATTTTTTTTAACAAGTGTATTTTGACACTGTTAAATTCTTGATCAGGTGTAGTTCATACGCAACGATACATACATTTGTGACTTTAGCCATGAGAAAATATAACAACAGCATTTTGAATGTATGTAGGTACGTATTTTTGGGTGCCTTTAATTCCCAGGATACTAAAACACTAGTAAACGTAGCAACTTATAGCAGTATCTACCTTATATGTATATAGAAGCCCTGGTATCCATGTAATACAGTCTTATGTCCCTGAAATTATTACTGATGAGTTTGATCATTTCCCTAACACACGTAAAGTATACATTTTATTTCACATACATATATACCAAATTTGTTTTTAACCAAAAACTTAAACTGCGTGCCGAGCACGCCGCAATCCGTATTAAGTGTATAATCCCTTATCTATTTTACTCTATTTTTAGGGTTCCGTAGTAAAAACGGAAATGTAAAGTGAGACCAAAAATATTTTTTCTAAATTTTCCCATGGTGTGGGATATCGTTAGATAGGTCTTTTAAAAATATTATAAGTGTAGGGAAACCATTTTTTCCGAACGAGGAACAGTTTCCGAGATATTAAGCTTCAAAGCGTCAAATTTTCTTAGAGTCAAGTGTCCCTCCCCTCTACCGACTAATTAAAAAAATCATGATAATAGTACAAATAATGAATATAAAAGCAAAATTGTCACGGCTATCTAGGCTTTTATTCTTATTGAGATATAGGCGATTTATGTAAAAATATAATTTCGCCCAAATTTCATTGAAAATTGTTAAGATAAACATGTTATATGTTAAAATATAAGTAAACT
>DVXP01002182.1:0-13256 GCA_018235645.1 Junonia grisea | reverse complement strand
AGGACCGATGGCCGTTGGAGCAGACGAGTCCTGGAGTGGAGACCGCGTCTTGGTAAACGTAGTGTAGGACGCCCTCCAGCCCGCTGGACTGACGACATACGCAAGGTTGCCGGAGCAGGCTGGATGAGGGTTGCGCAGGATCGGAATGTTTGGCGCAAACTTGGGGAGGCCTATGTATGGAGCTGACGACGACGATTAAAACAGAACTCTGTACTAATTATCTAATTAAAACAATCTTATATTTCAAATTCGTGAAAACTTTAACTTTAAATACAAAAAAAATATTTTCTTACAATTATTTTATATATTACAACAAAAAGTACGATAATATTGTTTTTGTTAAGAAGCACATACAAAAACTTAACATGTATATTTTTTCCTGCCAGCGAGGAAAATATGTTAATGTTTGTATGTAGGTATGTTCCATTCCAGAACCTGTTTTAGGCAATTATTCGTTTTAGTCGTGTAGGCAAAAGTTTTTATTATCCTTAAAATTAATATAATATTAATGTGGCAAACGTTGTTAACCAAAGTCCAAAAAGTTTGTGCCTATTAAAGTAAACAGGATTTTTTTTACGTTCATAATACCTTTGTCGTTATTGTTTTTGACCAAAACCATTTTAAAGTAAAAGGGATACTCTTAGTCCTAATAGACACCCTATTAGAATTTTAATTGAATGGGGTTTGGGAATTGAAACGAGTACTTGCTAGTCTTTGTTCGTTTAGTCTAAATGCACTCTTACATTTCTTAAAAATCACTTGGATGGCTTTTTTTGCGTGTAAGAGGAGCAAAATATACATCTATCCTTAAAGGATCCTACAGCCACTTCGTTTCCGTGTTAATGGCGGCCATTGTAGGGGTTTTTAGTGAGTACAATCTCACATAACCCGACCTCCCCCAAAAAGTCGGGTATATGTATATGAAGATTTACCCTGCGTCAATAAAACTGGAAAAAGGACGTAGAACTTAATAGGTAAATTTTAACTTCATAGTAATGTTATGAAGAAACTTGTAATTAATATAATTAAGGAAAATAAACAAAGGTTCTTGCTCAGGTACATCCTCACTTACATACACTTCTACTTTTCTGTAAGTCAAGGATCTTCGTATTATTTCCTAGGAAATGTATAAAACATCTTCATGGCTTTGTAACAACAAAATAAACTTATTAAGTTATTATTTTATAGATTGTCGTTTTTTTCGAATACCTCAGAATTAGGTACGTTATAATCGGCGATTTTTTACGAATTTACGCTTGTTTTTGATCGTATTATCAGTGTTGGGCAAAATGTAATCTGATTACTGATTACTTACTACGATTACTTTAAGTAATCAGTAATCACGATTACTAACTACATAAAATAATCGTAAAAGTAATTATGATTACATGTAGTATGATTACTTGTAGTTAGGATTACATGTAATTGACTACTTTGAATCGTAGTTGTTTACAAAATATAGTTAACTACGCCCTACACTGCATGTATTAAAATAGGAATACTTGATCGATATTTAAGTTAAAATTGAATCAGTCAGTTAGTAATCGTAATAAAAATATCTATTAGTTAAAATCTGAGCGGTGCCACAGCACCGTTAACAGTTGAGGAA
Organism: Junonia grisea; assembly: GCA_018235645.1. Lineage (NCBI taxonomy): Eukaryota > Metazoa > Arthropoda > Insecta > Lepidoptera > Nymphalidae > Junonia > Junonia grisea. The sequence continues at coordinate 11,647 of DVXP01002182.1, read as the reverse complement.
TGTCACAAAAGACAATGAACACTAAATACGAATACGTAATATTTATTCACAGCTAGAGTGCGTAAAAGTTGTGTAAGTATTTATATTTCTGCTAAATCGTAAAGTCGAGCTGAAGTTGCTCAACCTTCTCCATCACTTCGGCATCGGTAATAAATTCTAAATGTCACACAAGATGATGCATAATGGATTCATTGCCTCGAGGTGTCGTCTCGCCGCGACATGAATGAAACCGTTCTCTATTGTTTTTTCATCAAAGTTTATTTTGATTTAGCTTGCCTTATCTGTTGTAGTCTTTTGTGTACAAAAACGCCAGTGACAGGATTACCCGTCAGTCACGACTCGACTCGTACAGCTTGAGTAATTATGGACACAGTTAATTGAGAAGTTTCATGGTCGAAGGGTCGTCAAAGTGGGGAAAGCGGCGGTTTATGATTAGAAAGGCTTTGAGCGCTAACCGAACAGAGACATCGATTTCAACCTACATAATTTTTGCTGGTCAACGTAGTTTCTATTCATTATGCATCCCCAAGCTCAGAGTATTTGTATGCTCGAGTAGTTATTGAAAGTTTATTATAAGAATGCACTATTACCATGTCTTTGCGGCGGGGACTCTCGGAAGCTGTAAACAAAGTTATGAGAAGTTTCATTTGAATTATTACATAAATACATTTGCATGCACTCGCGTATTTCCATACAATTTGCGCCACACACAACGCGACGCGTGGCTTTTCCACTAATGACATCGTTAAATTGAAATACTTTGCAAACCAAGCGTGTTCATCATATTTCATATTTTATTAAAACATTTGTATCGCTAATGTTTTCCATTAATAAATTATATTAAACGATAAATGCACTGTTTTATCTTTGCACATACGTTTAAACATATAATGGGTTCAGTTCGCCTGCGGCTAAATATTCCGGCAGTAACATTGGCCCTTTCCATTTGTGGGTAAAGGCAATAAAGTTTGGACAATGGCGATCCCCAGACAGTGTTTGCGGTGGACCACCGACGACGTCCCTGCTACCACTCGACTAACAACAATATTTACTGATGTAACTTCGGGAATACGGCCGGAGTAATTATCAAAACAATTACTTGTCTTTTTTGGGAGCTGTATAAAAGGTACTATCGAACATGAGTTGCTTGATTGTATTTTTCGATTCAAGAGCTTTCAAAGTAGTAAAATTATACATTTTTATACAATCATAAGTACTTATACATTGCACAAGAACATCATACGTACTTAGGTTGGTTAAGTAAGTTAAGTACCTACAACAGACAGAGTAAAAAAACAGATTTAGTAAATCATATTTTCGGTATTTCTACTTTTTCTTTTGGAGCTTTTTTCCCATTTCTGTTTTCCTAAACCATACCAGTATTCAAACAAAAAAGTCAATTTACGCCAACGTTACTTTTTGGCTGGACTCAATTAAGTCATTAAATCATTTTTGTACGAAACAGTAATTTTCTTACGTGTTTTTACTTTTACTTAACAATTTAATGCTTATTGCTTGGAACCTTCATAAGTTTCTCAGTTAATTATCCACAGCAGGCTGCCGCAGAAATTTAAGTATAGCTTTAACTGGCCTGCAGATTAATTACATTTCAGGATGTTACGTCTCCATATAAAGACGATCCACGTTTCCTTAATAACGAATTAAGATCTCAAACTTTGTTTTTGCTGATTTATTTTAATTGTCATTATAAACAAATCGAAAGACCAAATAAATTTCTCATGTAGGTACATATTTGTTGCAATCGTTTTAGGAATACAATTAAATTTAACTGCTCTAGAATAAAGAATATCTACCCTGCTATTTTAAGTATCTATCTAAGTTCTGTAAATAGAACGAACCATAATTGCAACAATTACTTTAATAGATATTTCGTCATTTAAACGAAGACTTAACTCTTACTTAACTAGCAAAATTAATTATAGATAATCCGTTATTTAATCAACAAAATAACATACTATCCACGATAACCAAGTATGCTCTTATTGTAAAAATATTAATGCTATATAATCAAGTATTCACGTGTGTTCATTCTCCACGTAATGCTGTGTGTGCACGTCTTGTGTTGTGCGTGTCGGCATTCGCTCCCATCCCAATATCGCCGCGACCGCCGAGCTCGCTCTTTGATCTTACCAATTGACTTAATCTAATAGTCTATTCAATAGATTACTTTTTTATTAGCTCCTAGTTCTAGCTTATAAAGACCTCCAGTTAACCACTGATTTAGATAACGCAGGGGTTCATAGATTTAGAATTGGAATTAAATTAAACAATTTTCTAAGTGATATACCTATTATATTTTATTTGAGCATGTTTTGTTTTATTTACATTTTCGTTATGGCTACAGGGATAACATTATGTTTTGGCAGACATTTCGATAAGAGCTTTCAAATTGAAATCATTTATCAGGCAAATATTTTTGTTCGTTGTCTCGTGAAACTAATTTTGTAAAGCCACCCAGGGAATGCATTTTTATTGTAAACCTTATCTAAATGGTAGTGCAATATGGCACCGCTATCAACCAATGTCAAGGATTGATGGCATTGTGATGGGGATTTATAGCTGTTTGCAGGGCGAGGCTCCGCCAAGGATACGATAGGTTACACTACAAACAGGAGTGCCACGCAGACGTTAGTTCAGTTTCGCCGTTAAATGGAAAGATAACGTTTCCTCGTTGGGAAAATATACGATAAATAGTAAAAGCTTCGAAATATTCCGTAAAAAGAATGTTGTTTATACAATACTTTCTTAGGTATTTTATTAATAAATTATTTATAATTTAACAATAATCTATGACCAAGAATAGCGTAGGACAATCACATCAACTTTAGCCTGACCTTTTTAATCTAATTACTGTTTTGCACGTTGTTCTTGTACAGTTAACTTTACGAAGCCAGCTGAATTATGAACATTATGAATATACCGAAGCGTGGGCGCATTTCGAGTTACCCCAATAAGGGCAAGATCGATTGTGGTCATGTGGGCGCTCAGCCGCTTCTCTAAATGAACCCCTTTTCAATTAAATTCGTTACATGAGATTGAGCGATTGCCTTTTGCAAGTTAAAAGTTAAGCATCACTCGCCCACGTAATAGATACGCCACTGAGAGCATCGAGTACTCTGTTACTATTTGTTTAACACGAATGTAGGGCGCACGGTTTTCTTAAGAGCGCTTTTAAAAAAATGTTTAGATAAGGCAGTGTCGCAACAGCGAGCAAAACAATGAGAGCTTAATTGTATCTCCGTGTTTTCTGTATCCCTTCAACAAAAAGTTCGTCGACCTTCATATGTGGGTGTCTAATACAGTACTGTTTCGCTGCACATAATTCAGAGATCACGAACAATGGCCGAATGATAATAGTAAATAAGTAATACACAATATAAGTTAACGCGTTACGTGAATTGGGACGTGTACGTCACTGGTTTATAAATGATAATTTAATGTTCATCAGAGTTAAATCTGTTTTCAATTGAATTAAAAGTTGAACGTAGTTTAGATCGAGCAGAGAAGTCGATCAGTGACGCAGAGAGTGATTTATGATAATTTAAATGCATAAGGGTATGCGGTAGACAGTCGTATAATCAGAGGGTCCGGTCTCCGTAACCAATATTAAATTGATGCGGGATGGGTTATTTGCTATCGAATAATCGAACGCGTGCGATATAATTGATTCGATATAATACCATTAATTATTTCATTTTTGGTTCAAATGATATAGCTAAATGTAATCTTTATTTATCAATTTTTATAACAATTTTTTTGCTTAATACAAAACATTTCTTTCTAAGTAGAGATAAGTATAATTCTTAATGAAAAAGATTATTAAGCGAGTAATTATTATAAATAAATAATTTTACAGCATGTTTAATTGCGCACCTTCTTAACTTTCTAACTCTATTACAGCATGTTTATTTAACCACCCTTCATATTACATGTATATCGGCTATAATTAATACCTTAATAGACTGTCCACCCGTATTGTCATTAAAAGGTAATAGCAATTAAGTTACAAATGAGCAACAGCCCAGCAAGGGGCACGCTGACACCTTATCTAGGATCTGAACACCGATCGTAATTAGGGTCTATTATTTAACATTCAACACGGGTTCGGTATAGGTATTATTACCATCATAATGATATAATAATGGACCCACAACCGTATCCTATATTTTATCCCCCTAGTTACTATACTTCTTTATTGAATGATTACAATAATGTAACGTGAGTCAAGGTAGCGAAGGTTTTTGATACGATTTTGTCTGTCATTCCTTAGTTTTTTTAATGACATTACTTCAAGCAGGTAACTTCCGGTATGACATATCGCGTCGGAAGTTACCTGCTTCCTTTGTTTTCTCTGAAAAAAGTAACTTTGTCCTACGTAGTCTAAAAACCTAAATGAAAAAAATGTGAACCCTTGGGGCAATAATAAATTATAATTAATAATTTATTTTCTTATTTCCAGGTTGCTCGTGGGTGCTCCTCTCGGTCAGAATCTCCAGCCGAATACAACGAAGTCGGGCGCGTTATGGAAATGCAGCGTCAGCACGGCGCCCGGGGACTGCGAGCAGATCGTTACCGACGGAAAGAGAAGTGAGCCTTGGTTTTACATGTAATTGTCCTGCCATAGGACTAGCTAGCTCTTATTATATTTGGTGATTGGATTAGATCATAGTTTGATATAGTGTACAAAGTTTTATTTAATTATAAACGATAGCAAGTTAAATAAGAAACTGAAATATCTATTCGACTTTCGACGCTTCATTCCCTTGAACAAGATTAATTTTTAATATATTCTGATTACAGTATAAAAGTTGAAACTTCTACTACAACTTTATTAAAATTAAAGTAAAAATATACTAGCTATACTAAATAAATATTTGGTTTACTTTAAACACGATCAGTAAATAAATGTGTTGCAAAACCGGATAATTAAAGTTGTGTAAAGATTTAAAAAATAATAAATCTTTTTATCTGTTATTTAGAAAATGAAATGTTTTAAAACGATTACGGTTATCTTTACGGTACAATTTTTTAGTTAATAACATACATTAGAATTTAACTATTCGTTTTATTATCCATACGAAACTTAACTTTCGAATTTTAAGACTCAACAGTCGACTATCGTGAATTAGTTACATGTAATTGAGATAAAGAATATAATGTGCAGGGCGTTGTATATTTTATGCATTCTATCGTAGGTGTAAATTAGATTTCTCTGTATTATTAAAATGTAGTAAACGTAGAATTGTTTTAAAACTAATTAATATTCTTGAGCACAGATAGCGGCTTTATACGATCACACAGAAATTGATACTTAATTAGAAGGAAAACTTATAGATTATATAGTAGATACACACTGATCACTAGTAGATTTTAAATTAGGAAGGAAATGCTGGAACCAAACGATGTGAGTTTCATGAGTTTTAATTGAATTGTTGTCTTTTGTCGGTGGTGCCCCAAACAGCGAAGTACGGCAAGATAAACACGAGTAAGTGAGCTGTGGTCTCAATCTCTATACATTTAATCATTCGCTCCTTGACTAATATTGACTAATCGCTGTTATTTACTTTGATTATACTAATCGCCGACTGCTAAGTTCCAGCTATGCCCTCGAGAAGACTGTGTAGCATGTACTAACTGAATGATTTCATTTTATTTTGTATAAATCACACTAATGATTTACATGTTTGGAATTTATTTTCATTTCCTTTTTGTCGTAAAATATTCCAATAAGCTATAAATATAGCAGTATAATGAAAATAAATCCAATTACATGAATCAGCACTAACTGCTTGCAAAAGCACCCACTCACAAGCTTGAGCTAGCACTTTATATGATAGAAATTTGAAATATAATTGTATTTATTGTTCACGAAACAACGAAAATTATGTACTAAATTAAATGGAAACTTGCTTTATGAATAGTTATGACGTAAATCAGTTTTCACACCCATAATGGCTTACTTGATTTATTTACCGCCATTTCAGTTCTGTAAATACTGCAAGAGCTTCTGTTATTAGTCATAGTTGATAGTAACTTTAGTTGTTAGAGTTGAAAATTATTTCTAGAAATTCTTTTTGGTAATTTTTGATTATTTTTTTTTATATTTTTTTTTGAAACGAAATATTTTTATTATTAACCCATAACATAAAATTTACAGGTGATTGGTTAAAAAAGTTCATTACTTAACAATAATTTTAAGAAACGTTTTAAACGTATGAACACGTCACTCATTCCAAATAATTACAGCGAAAACCTCAATATGTCTGGTTTTTCATAAAATCGTCTAACAAGGTAATAATTAAACGTAGCAAAAATAATGCTGGGCTAAATAAAAATAACAAATGTAAAATTACACTTAGAATAACAGTTAGTCCCACTTACTTCAAATTAAAACATAATTGGTGTCTTCTGGTGAATTAACGTATCGGTCATTACCGTCAGTATCAGCTCAAAATTAACATTAAGTAGTACTCGATAACGAACATTAACCTGAGACCACACGAATTATAATATGAGATTCACTTCACCGTATGTATCACGACGAATTCGTTACAGATCTCTGAAGAAGCGTCCTAATGTATATCAAGTTGTCAAGAGTTCGTGTAATGCATGTCTCATGTTTGATCTATGATTAGTGCTAGTTGATGCAATCACACGATATCTGTGCAATATGAAACACGATTATTTCAGACTTTTTGCAAGGTTTTCTATAATATGTCTTATGGTATTATGATATTCTTATCTTGCATCACGCCTGGTTGCAATGCTTTGCATTTGCCGACGATCCACAATATGGTTTGATCTTGGGTTTCTATCAAATCTCTTTGGAGACGAAATCAATGCATTTTTGAAGACATGTTGCTTTCGTTATCCAATATATCTTAGATTTAATAAAAACATTTATATGATTTTTATTACCATTCTAAAAACAATTATATGTTATTGGGTTTAAGCCTAACTCTTAAACTTATTTTAATAAGTTTTGTTTTTTGTGTTTAATTTAATAAGTGTTTTGCTTATAAAGACGTTTTGGCAGCAAAAAGCATATTTTTGGAAAATACTAATTTTAAATTATGTTGCTGAAATTGCTCGCAATTCCAATATATTATTAAATGTTTTACTTTGCTTCTTTATATCTTGACTCTGATCTCAACAAAGCTCGAGTGTTAAATGGGACTGATTATGTTTAGGTCTTGATTCCTTCCACCTGACTGAGCCGCACCCTGACGAGATCAAGGACGGTCAGTGGCTGGGAGTGTCCGTGAGAAGCCAAGGAGCTGGCAAAAAGGCGGTTGTTTGTGCTCACAGGTAACTGTTTCCTTAACCACTCTTGAAAAAATAGCATTCAATATTCGTTAAATGCAACCATATTACAGAAAAAGCAATTTTCTACTAAAACTTTTAAATTACCTGCCTACTACTTAGTTTTTTTTTCAATTAGTTGAAAATAACCATAAAATTGATCATTTATTATAGCAGAAATAATGACATGTTTCAGATATATCCGCAAATCCGGGGAGTCGCAATTTGGTCAAGGGCTCTGCTACACGCTCAGTAACGACCTCCAGTTGATCGACGTGTGGGAGCCATGCCGAGGTCGCTCTGTTCAAAGGTATAATTTGACTCTCATTATCCATACTCAAATAATATTAAAGCAGACATAACAGTCATTTTCGTTCTCTAATAATGATGACAGCTATTCAAATAAATAGAAAAGAAAATTATTGTCCTCTAACCCAAGGTAGAAAGCCATAAGACCGCCTTTTGTTTCGCCACTAGCTCATTAGTTTTAAGTATATTCTGTATTTGCTTGTGATTGAAATTGTGGTGTACAATAAAGTGTTAAATAAATTAATATTATTTCCTGGATTGTATGATGATTTACATTCATGGAATATCTAACAAAATTACAGAGAACACGAAGAATTTGGCTTTTGTCAAGTTGGAACGAGCAGTTCGCTTCTTGAAGATGATACCCTAGTCCTCGGTAGCCCTGGACCTTACACATGGAGGGGAACTATATTCACTCAGGATACCAATGACGATTTGCTGGAAAGAGATCATGTCGTGTATATGGCGCCAGTTGAAGATGGTGTCAGTCCTGTTGAAAAGTACAGTTACTTAGGTGAGAGAAACTTAAATTAAAAACTTTAAGCTAAGTGTAAGCCGAGATTCAGTATAGAATATAATTGTCATTGTATAAAATACGTTCGTAATAAGTGACTCCGTCATGTCACTGAATTGGCGTCATAGCTTATACATTTTTTTATTGTTTAAACTTAACAATCTTAAAATCTTAAACTTAAAATCAGTTTCGTCACCTGGATCCATTTGCTTAATCAATTCCGGAAATGACGTTGAGTCTAGCGTTATTCCCTTTGTTTGTCATTTTTAACCCCCGACCAAAAAAGAGGGGTGTTATAAGTTTGACCGCTATGTTCGTCTGTGTGTCTGTGTGTCTGTCTGTGGCACCGTAACACCTAAACGGGTAAACCGATTTGGATCCAGTTTTTTTATTTGAAAGAGGGTTTTCTAGCAGTGGTTCTTAGACATGTTATTTCAAAATCGGTCCAGCTGTCTCGAGATTATCTTGCAATATGTGAATGTGAATACGATGTCGGGGGTTTAATAATTTTTTCAAATTTACACTTATGTATTAGTAGTATTCGCTAGCAGACCGCCCTGCCTTCGCACTAGTATTTCAAATTTTTTTGAAAATCTAATACAGGCTATACTCACCGGAGATTGTGTAGCTTTCCAACAGTGAATTTTTAAAATCGATCAAGTAGTTTTGAAGCTTATTCATTTTAAACAAACAAACAGTGTTCGGCGAACAGTCGGCCTGCGCTCGCCAAATCCTTGAAAAATACCTCTAGAAGCGGTCGAAACTATAGTCGGACAAACCGTTACGTGAGTAATCATCCCGTATTTTAATACAACATAAACAAACAATCGATTATTTTCTCTTTATAATTTTAGTTTAGATAGACTCACATTATTTTGTATTAGTAGTATAAATATAAATAATTAATAACCACATCTGGGTTCGGTGAAATCTTGCTATTTTTTCCAAGCTTATGTCACTAGGAAATATATAAGGGTTTCATCGATACCGCGCGTATCTAAATCGCTTTCAATCAGTCAACCTGAATTGAGGCTTAGAAGTTATGGTGGAATAAAAAAATCACTCACATTCCTATAATCGAATCCATGAAAACATAAAACTATTTGTGTTGAGCAATATGTAGAGACATTCATGATATAATGTACGTATATTTCTGATAGTGTCGTTAATGTTAGCTCATTGATTGTATAGCTCATTGACTACAGCTGGACACAGCACATAAACTCGTACTGACGAAAACTAATGTAGTTTCGTTTCATGTCGAGTCTTTAAAAGTAATAAAAATGATTCGGAGTTAAATAAAATAAAAAAATATTAAAATATTGTAGAACAAAATGACATTTTTGTCTTCTTTGTTCACTTTTAAAGTCGGTTTATTTCTTTACGTTATAATATGGCTATGGCGCTATAACACATTCGTAGCACCTCTACTGCTCTAACATCCATGTTCTATATTGTTCATGTCACCTACGAGTACCATGAATGGTCCACAAACAAATTCGTTTAAAGATAGTATCTTACAGTGAAGAAACTGTTTAATCAACAACCATGATCCTGGTCATTAATCCACTGTTATATTATATATTCTTATAAAAGATAAAATTTCATATATGGCCATTGATACACATTAAAAAAATTTGCTTTGTACCTATAAACGAAAACTGGTAATATTTTTAACGCACAATATCTAAACATTTTTGATGATTAATGATCCACAATGTACAATTTATGAATATAAACGACGAAGGGCCCGTCTCACCTAATATCCAGGAATCATTTTGATCGGGCCTTCACTGTAAAATTAATAGCAAGCAAAAACAACGGCGTTGAGGTGAATAATGTGAAATTATAATTATAATAGTTTTGGGAAAAGGCGTTGAACGCTAACATATACATATATATATGTTAAGAAAACTATTTAAAAACGCTTCTATTTAATAACTATCGAAACGAAAATCGAAACTACGAGCAAAAGTAAGACTTGAATAAAAAAGGCAGATGTCGCAAACATTTTTTATAACACCAAATACATATCGTCTATGCTTTGCACCAAGGGAATAATGATCATAAACGACGCGAGGGCGAATGATGAATGCACGTTTCCTTTGAAAAAAGGTGATTGATACCTGAACATTGGAATATCCAAATATCGCTTGTATTGCCTTTATACTACTTTTTTACGAGACCTGAAGTTTTTGGCGGGTCGTATTTTTACGTAACAAGTACACTAGTAGCTAACAGCTTCATAAATCAGAATTTTTTCATGCATATATAGACTAGGCAGCGGAATAACAAACTACATATCTCTTTTGGTAAAAGCTTGTTCTATATGCATAGGGTTCCGTAGTCAAAATGGAACCCTTATAGTTTCGCCATGTCCGTCTGTCTGTCTATCTGTCTGTCTGTCTGTCCGCGACTTTGCTCTGAGGTCCTTAATACTACAAAGCTAGAATTTGGCATGAGTATACAATACATATAAATCACGCCAAAAAGGCGCACAATAAATACTTGAAAAATATTTTTTGTTGGGGTGTATCTCCTATATGTAAAATGAGATCAAAAATTTTTTTTCTTATTTTTCCCATGGTGTGGGGTATCGTTCGATAGGTCGTTTAAAAATACTAATAATAGGTGTAGGAAAACCATTTTTCCGAACGAGGAACTGTTTCCGAAATATTAAGCTTCAAAGTGTCAAATTTTCTTAGAGTAAAGTGTCCCCCCTCTATCCAGTAAACTAATGCTCTTAAAAATTATGTTCATGATAGTAGTATGTATGATGAATTTAAAAGGAAAATTATCACAGCTTAGTGGGCTTTTATAATTTCAAAGCTTAATTTAATGAATATTATTTTGAGGGAAACTACGGAATCCTTCATGCTCGACACGCACTTGGCTAATTATTTATTTTTGTTTTCGAAATAATAATATATCTTACAAAAGTTTTGTAAAAAAAACATTGTTTTTTTATTTTTTTTTCTCCATTAACGCATTGTGTAATAGCATTACATTTTAATGACGTACTTGTATAAGTTATCCATAATAATATATGTATTTTAGTAGCACAGTGACCTTGACAACGGCTATGAAGTGACAACGGTTTTAGACGATTTTTCCAAATTAATCAGTTTTCTAATATCGGTTTAAATTTTAACTTCTCAAAATCCGATTTATTTATTTCGAACAAAGTGTCATCATTTAAAATGGAATAGTTAAACAGTTTAATAATCTGGCTCCGGGAATTAAAATTAGGAGCTCCTGTTTTAGATGCTGCTAAATTTAATCAAGTTTCGGACCGCCTGCATCTAATAAATTCACATATGGCCCTTTTTCTAGTCCGGTATTGTGTTTCTGGCCCAAAATTTGGTTATTTTTTACGTTGCTCCCCTATTTGGAAATTCAACAACTTTTTTTTTTTTTTTTTTGTCGCCGGGTAAATCTTCATAGATACCCGACTCCTGGGGGGGGGACCGGGTTATGTGGGATTGCCCCCACTAAAACCCC
>DVXP01002181.1:0-13257 GCA_018235645.1 Junonia grisea | reverse complement strand
GGTTTGTCGATACTTAATTTCCCTTTTATTTTCTTAAGCTTGTTGTTCATGATTAATTGTTTTTTTTTTTTGTTCCTTTTATTTTGTAACAATTACTTTGACAAGACGTCGTTAAGAGGGTAGAATGGGGTAGTAACCCCAATTTAGCCTCTGCAAATTTGATATACCTTCTTTGAAGTGCATAAAATCCTATAAGCTTTGAAATAACTAAAGCCTATTGATTAATATGATTAATTTGAAATGTTTTGTCTATATTAACAATAGCATAAATAATAATTAATATTTTTTTTTACAGAGTAAGTGGATTTATTTCACACAAATTTAATTGAAAATCGTTGAGATAAACATGTTAAGTTGTTAAGTTATTGAGAAATGATTATGAAATTACTTTATGTATTACAATTAACAAAAACTATATTATAAGTAAAAAAAATAGCTAAACAATTAATCGAATTTAAATAAATAAAAAAAAATCCATCTAGTATATAGTATGTAAAATACTTTATTTAAGCTAAGAGCTTTAGCTTTAATTTATATATTGTAAGATAAAAAAACTAATAAATTTCTTGATCAAGCCGTAATTTTCGCATACCTCGAAATAAGGTGCCATTTTTCGACATACCGCCTAATTATTTGCCCTTACCTTAAGTGCATTATTTACATTTTAATAACGAATCCGCAAGAAACTTACACGCTTTTTTGTAATCAGTATTATCAATAAAATCCTCTAATTATGAAGTTTTAACTCTAATTGCAAACAATAGGTTTAATCAATATTCAAGTTCATCATTATCTGAGCTCTTACACCTAAGTCGAGTATGTGATCGTATATTGCGGTAATCTCCTGAAGTGTGTTCGATCTACAATGCCAACGTTTGTAGAATTTCAATATAAATAGACGTAACCCTCGGTATTGTGGTTATTTACAGTTTTAATTATTACTTTGTTTTGTGAATATATATTTTTAAGGAAAATAAATTTTATATTATGTCGAAGCTACAGCTTTGTGTTTTCTGTGCTATAATACTTTGCTAATTAATGCCACGTTGGTTAACCTATAAATAAATAAATAAATATAAATATATAAATCACATAGATTGAGCTAGCCCCAAAGTAAGTTCGAGACTTGTGTTATGGGATAGTAACTCGACGATACTAGATTTATAATACATACATATATAGATAAACAGGCAAGACCCAGGCTATACAAGAAAAGATCGTTTTCCATCATGAACTGTAGGGCTATTCCGACCTTTACATCGAGGCTCACTCAAGCGAAATTTTGACGTCAAAAATGACAAATACTTTAGTACGACTCGGTGCCGCATCATGTCGTGTGGCGCTGCATGTACAATCGTGTAAGTGAAGGTCAAAATTTCGCCTGAGTGAGGTGGAGTGAGCGTCGATGTAAAGGTCGGAATAACCCTACTGATTCGTGGCGTCTCACTCAGTCGCCGGTACATTAATACATTTGTCCCTGTCGCGCACCGCTGTAACGATTCGCTCAAATAAAACCGCGCGCCTTTTCGCTATGCGCGGCGATTCGTGGCGTGCTCCACACATTTTCATACTTTTGTTTCTACCGCTCGTCGCCGCGTCGCGCCGCGCTTAGCCGTCGCTCACCGCGACAAGTTCGTGAACGGGCCGTTACTTAAAGACTTGTAAATATCAATACTGCATAACTAACCGCGATTATAAAATAAAAAAATATTTAATAACATATAGAAGTCATTAAGTAAAGTAAAGAATGCATTCGCCAACATGTGCGAACTAGTTCGCGAATGCCATTGGCGAACTGGTTCGCGAACTAGTTCGCTGATGTGTGGAGGAGCCAATAGATATAACAAAATGGACTGGACATATTTACTTACATAACGTCGTTGCGCGTGCAATACCGCGCAACTAAATTTTAACACAAGTTGAAATTTAAATCCAAATAAAATAGTATCTATTTAATTCTAAGTTTGAACTTCTACAAAAAACTAGTTACGCGGTATTGCACGCGCAACGACGATAAGCTTTATGTAAGCAGAAATCTAAATATCTAACCGCTTCATAAAAAGAGATATCTATTAGACAATTGTAGTATAGTTGAATTAAAATTTAATGCATATAACATTAAAGAAGTAGCAATGTAAACGTGTCGGCCGATAGCAAGGGAATGTTTGGGAAACGCTGCTCCAAGCATTATAGATCTTTAATGCTGGGACTTCACGCCAAATTAGCGACAACAATTTGCCGCTGACATTATTCATTACTTGGAAGCGACTTTTTAGGGCCAGTTAATAGCTGCAAAATTTTCAATTTTCATCAATATAATTAGATAATAATTATATTTATTTAGTACTTTTCTGCGTAAGACTAAAATAATTGCTTTGCCTGTCCCAAATCCTCTTTCAGTAAACTATTAGATATTATGTAAAAAAGTGTTTCTTAGAAAATTTATTTATCTAACATGGGTGTAAACAGGTTTTAATTGAAGGGTGGGCAGAGTTGGTCTTGGGAGTGAGCAAAATTGAAGTAGGTAAACGACCAATATATTGAAGTGTAGTGTTGCTGTTTCTTGCCAAGATCGGCACAACATATAAAATTTTGAAATCTTTTAAGGATTTAAAAATTTCAAAACTGAATTTGCATTGCAGGGGTGGGAAAGCGGCATCCCCCCTTTGCCCCACCGTGGCTACGCCCATGTCTACTAATAACTTCCAATAATGCGGACTGTGGACAAGTCGCCGTCGTCGCCTTTAGTTAGTTCATAGTTGTCTCTTTGTTTGTTGTAGTAGTTGTTTGGTGGTGCTTGTTCTACTTATTAAATTGTAATACATATTGAATTTAACAATATAATAATTACTTGGAAAGAATTTTAGAAGAGGAAAATATAATAAAAAATATGAAAATTGCTTAAATTGTTTTACTGATTTTGCTTTTTTAATAATTAAGAAAATATTATACAAAATTCTTAATTCCTTTCCCAATAAACTGAAATATGTTTAGATTTCATTTTCACTTATTTTATTTTTATAAAAATAATTAGAAAGATATCTGTACGTTTCAGAGCTATTACAATATGTGATTAAATTTGAAGTCCTATGTGTTCCTCCATGTGTTTTTTAGAAAGGGGCACATTGGGTAGACCTTCGAAAATCGCGCTAGGCGACTCCCACGGCCACACGACGCGATCGGAATACGCGCTTATCATATCTAATTGTGCTTTGTCTGGAATGTAATATTCACTTCGAGGTTTTCTGTCGGGACCGATGCAGTAGTAGTATTTACATCCGCTTTTTTTCGATATTCGCGCGATCCACGGTTCTGAAAAATATATATAAACTACTAGTAGTAGTAATAGTAATATTATGATGTTAACAAATAATATATCATATTATATAGCACAAGTATATGCAATATCAGCAATTCAGCATAAGCCAAAGAATCCACTCAGAATCATGATATGAATTTATGGAATTATCCCTTTCACCTCTTTGGGGTTGGCATTCAAGTATTATGTAAAGCAATTTTTGGAGATTTTAGTAACACACCATAACGTTTTTCTGTACACATCCCCGTAGTTGTTACGTAACATTTTATCAAAATATTTTAGATTAAAATGATCATCTAAATAATTTATGAGACCATTTTCATTTAAAAATCACACATAATTGTGATTTTTGTTATGTAACATGTTGTTGTAATACCCCCTCCCAAACCCATAATGCACCGTAACATTTTTCAAGACCCTCCCCTCCTCCCAAACTGCTGTACGTAATTCTTGAACAACCCCTTTTATAAAAATAACAAACCTTTTATTTCTTTTATAAAGAGAAGACTTCCAACTTCATAAAACATGTCATTCCTTTGCCCTCGTTTTGGTATGTCAATGGTCAATGCCTTTTTTGTTCTCTTCATTGCACGGTACTCTAGATTAGCTATGGCCGATGAAAATGATTCCAGATTGAAAAACCTTTTGCATCTTATTGGAAGAGCCTGGGTGTCCTCTGGTTTCTCCAAAGCATTGCAGAATAAGTTACATTGATTTACCCTGAAACGCAATGCATGTATTAATTATTTATTAACCATGTATAAAAATCGACATTTGTTTACAAATTTTAAATTAAAAGATAGTAAATTTTGAAAATTGAATTTGAAAAATGAAAAAATCTTGTTCAAGCAAAACATTATGGGTTTTGTTGTTTTATTGAGAAGATATAGGTAAAACAAACCGATCAGTCAAGGGCAAAGAAGATATATCAATTCCGCCGAGCATCATAGCGTCAATAACATGAAGTGCTTTGCTATGCATCTGCTTGCCTCCTTCTCCAAGATACTCTCTTGCAATCTAAAAATAATAATATTTATTTATCTATCATACTTAGAGAGATATGAATTTATTATCATGTTTTGTTATCTCAATAGTTACCTCTCCATAAAGTAGAGTATTCGCTGGCAAAGTAATATGTAAATCAGCCACATTTACCCAACTTTTGCCCTCCAGTTTGTACACTTGTTTACCTCCACATGCTAAAAAATTAATTTATTTGCATAAAATGTTTATGAGACCTGTTACTAACAAAAGCTACCAATAAGCTTTTTACCTATAAATATCCTTAAGTCTGAGCTGTTTCTACCACTACTCAAGAAAGTGAAATGCCAATCATACACATTAGCAAACATTGTTCTTAAATCCGAAGCTCTCTCTAAGTATCTCGGTGGTTTATTGAGATGATTACTTTTGAAAGAGCTGGGGTTGCCAACCTTTGATAGACTTGACATGTCCAAGATATTTGTTAATGTGTCATCAGCACTAAGACGCTCTGGTTTCGTACGCACCTTGTCTGGCAACTGAGAAAATATTTTTATTATTAACATTATTAACATATGAAAAATTTTAAAATTCTTGGTTTTAATATATTCAATTATTTTAACCATGGTCGTCGCGGTTATTAAAATAATTCATTTCATAAAATTATATTAGTCTTACTTGCCATAGCTTCAAACACTGTTCTTTCATTTCCGTTTGACTTTCATCTCGCAACGTTTTATCTTTACTAAACTCAGCAATCTTTAACAAGTTTTTGATTTGTTTCTCACCAATTCTATAAATAATTATTAAAATATTACACTGGATACACGGAAACAGCAGTAGATATCTAACATAACAGTTTGAAAGGGCTCTTTTATGACCAACTTGAAGAAATTTATGCAAAGCAATGTTAATTAAATTAAATCTTTATTATAGTATGAAAGTCTATAAAAGTCCTGTTACTGGTCAAATGACAATGTTATATTAGGCATAAAGACAATAAATGTCCTACGACTTGTATTCTTTAACTGTCATGTATCAAATAAAAAAATAATTATTTGTTATCTAAATATTACTAACTAAATAATTAACAGATTTATTATTTACATACATACAATTGCTCTTGTATATATACTCATAAAAGCCTCGGTCCTTTTGAATAACAGATAAGGGGACCAATTCTGTAACATCATCATCGCCAGACCGATTGTTCCATAACATTGAATTAACAGAGAACAAATGTTTTTCTGCAGATTCTGTGCCCACTTTTTTCCACATACATATAAGATATCTCTCAGAGTTTGCTGGTCTTGAAGTAACGGGTTTAAGTATACAAACTGAAAACAATAAATATTTATAAATATACAGAAGTTTAAGTGTTGTTAAAAGTCAATATACTTTTTCTAAATTTTTTTACCTTTTTCAAAACATCTATACATGATGTAAATTAGTCCAACACTAAAATGTGTGAAAATATCAAACAATTTGACAACAAAATGACCACCAGTTCTCACAAGCATCAAAGCAGCGAGACACTGACACAAATAAAGTTGCTTTGATAAAATTTCCTGAATGTTTTCTTGGCCTTCAACTGAAAATCCCTGTGAAAATGTTTATTTTTAGTAAATATATTTCAAGAAAATAAAATTTTCTTAATATATTGTGTGACTTACCCCATCAGCCATGAGAAAATGAACACCTATGTCATCAGTTTGCTTCAAAACATAATCTTTTAAAGAGGACAAATTAGCCGGATCAAAAATGTTACCATCTTCATTTACACCATAATATGGATTGAAAGTTTCTGGAGCACCCGCATAAAAATCAGATAATTTGAAATCCTTTGAACCTTTTAAGGTGAATCCAAAACCTAAAGATAAGAAATACAATAGTTAGCTAAGTTTTTTTTAAGGAAATCTGTAAAGTTAAATTTGCATCTATTTATTTTTGAGGTATATTTGACATTGAAATATAAGTAACAAATCATAGGTATATGTAATTTATAATTTTTATAAATACTTCATTCATTATTTTCCTCTATCAATTCTATCATATATTTTGTATTTATCACATTTAGAGTGATCATATATTGATACATAATATAGGCATCTTTAACAACACACAACACCTTTTGCTCTCCATCCTTTTCTGAACAAAACATATTCTGAAAACCCTCCCGGGCCAGCACACACGTCTGCAAAGTACAACAAATCTTTTTTGTCAACAGCTGGCTCTCCATTTTGTTTCTTAGGATTTGTAAAACAGAAGTCCAACAGGGCATCCATATTAGCCATTTTTACAGCTGCTCGGTTCAAAAATATTACCGAGCCTATTGTTTCATATGGATTACTACGCGATCTTGCGGTTCTCATATCCTCTCCATCCAAATTGTCAAATATTGTCTGAAAAAAAAATTTAAACAATAAATTAATAATAATGATATTTGAAATACTTTTAATTTAATCATAATATCACTTATTTCTTACTTTAGAGTTTAATATTCCTTTTAATATTTGAGGATCAACAAAGTCACACTCATCTTCAATTGATAATTTTTTATGTCCTTTCTTCAACCACTTCTCTAAGTCATCACCATCAAGAGTTTCTTCTGGTGGAGGAGGCATCCAAACCTAAAAGAAAATGTGTCATTATAAAAGTAATTATCCATAGAACTTCTTCTTCATAGTAGTTATAATATACGTACCACTTCCTCCTTAGCTTCAGGAAGGGCATCATCAGATGACCATTTAAAGTCCTGAGGCACATCTCCCACAACAGAAGGTTTTAAACCTAAACCTCTCCTCCCCTTTTGCGTCGAAGCTTGCACGGGTTCCACTCGACCATGTTCAAATTTACCTAAACCTCTCCCAGGTTTGTGGCCCATGTTACTCATCAACCTTTTGGATATCTCGGAGTATCCACTTGTGTATGCATCAACATCTTTATTAGTCTCAGATGGTTTGTTATAGAAAGCACTCTCATTGGTCATTTGAAAGCTAGCTCTGCCAGATCCTTCTTCGCTATCATTATCTTTAAATCCCGGCCGATAGTCATCATACTGTTCATTGGGTGATGAACAATTTTCACTTAAACTACTTCTACTTAACCTAGTTGCTCTTTCAGGGCTATTTTCTGTATAACTAAGCCTAATTTTATTAGGTCTTTGACCGTCACTCGCATAGCTTTCGGTGTATTGTGTTTCAGGTGATTCTTCATCAGATTCCTGAAGGACTAAAGATGAAAAGATAAAATTACTTTTATGTATATTATTAAACAAAATGCATTATAAATAAACTTTATTTAATCATAAAAATATTGCTATTAAGTATATTAACACATTCAGTGCCCACAACCCACCTGTTGGGTCCTAACTATAGGTAGCTATAGAAAGGATAACGCTACGCCCAAGACCCACCTGTCTGCTGTCACCTGGTTGCGAAAATTCACTATAAGTATTGTTGTTTATTTATATATATTTTTTCAATATGTATAATATATTATTGTTTTACCACATAGTTCAAAATAAATATAGAAATTTAAAACATATTATGATAAATGAAATAAACACTTATTAAAATGGATATTGTAATTAGTACAAAAATATTGTAAGTTTCTACTAAGTTATTTTGCACAACCTTGCATGTATATCGCGCAAAAAATTTGGACCTGACAGGTGGGTTTTGGGCATAGGGAGACGGTTACTTCGTCATCTTGCATTTGGACTCACCTGTTGGGTTGTTATGTATATGTAGCGTTTTTTTCGTTGGTACAGGATAAGCGATTCCTATTTTGAGCTGGGCAGCGAATGTGTTAACTTATGTAAACAATGGAGATAATGTGATATGGTGTGTATAGAGATTACATGATAACTTGTAAACGAAAACACTAACCTGAACCATGGGAGGTTGTTGATGAAGCACCATACGTATCTGCTCGTGGCCGTTTGCATGGCACGGAACTTTCATCACTACTTGAGTCTTCATCTGAAGGATCTATCAATTCAAATGTTAATGTTTTTAATTATGAAATGCGTTTACTTTCATCAAAACAAATTGTAACAGTAAAAATACCTGAAAGATTCATAGTTGATTCTACGAATAATCAATATGTAAAACTATTGATAAGTACTGTGATTAGGTATATTTAAAGGTTTTGAAGTTGTAGCACTCGACATTCAGGGTAATTTGTTACGTTTGTATTTGTAATAATATGACCGGACACACCGTGCAATATTTATATCTAATAAATAAGTATAAAACATTAAAAATGAAGTTATGGCAACGAACTCAGTGCTACCAACATCTAAAACATTTTTCCCTAAATGTCTGTTAAATACCCCTTTAAAATAAAATATCTATCTACATTTATCTATTCTACAGCTCCTGATATTTTCATTGCCCAATGTATAACTTTATTTGAACTTATTCGAATTCTTAAAGAGCATAATTTTAATGTAAACCCAACAAATATTGTCCAGTGCACTAACAGCGCTGTCTATCAGATTTTAAAAATTTCGTTTGAGCTGTTTTGTTTTTAAAGGAGATCATTCATACATTATTGGACCAAATGTAAATGTGCCGGCCAACAAAAATAAGTTGCATATTATTGTTTTAAACAGTGTTACGATCATTTTTTGTTATAACGTCAACACTGTACGACCAGTGGCCATGCAGTTATTCAAGTTGGAAAATGTCATAGTTTTTGGTAAAATGACTACAAAACGGATTCACCCACCACGTAATAATGTATTTGTTTAATATAATATTGTTTATTACATATTACACTTCCTTGTCAGCATGATGGCACGTGTCCAAACTAATAATAAAGTCACAGTTTTCGCTAAATATATTTTAATACATTAATATGAGTTTAACATTGTCCAAAATAAATAATCCCCATACAGCTCCACGGCCGATATTGGTCCGCTGCGAGGCTGCCGTCGTCGTGTAAGCGTGGGAGAGCCATACATTTGCATGCATAGGCCGGTCCGAACAGAGTGATACCACGGTCTCGCAGAAAACCGGAGTAAAATGACACTTACGTCGTGTTTTGCCGCCTGAATGAGGTTACTGGAGACCCGATTCCCCACCCATTGTCTATAGTCGGCAGCATTTACTTTCCATCAGGTGATCTGTCAGCTAGTAAAAAATGGGGGGGTAGGTGTTAGATTATATTGAAGATGTACGTTATTCTGCTTTGCTTAAGCAGACTGGAATTTTGCCGCAATATACACGTCCATGCAATATATATGGCCGGAGGGCATCCGGTCGCTAGCGCTTTTAAAAATATGGGAATGGAAAGTATAAAAATTGAATCTCCACGTAGACAGCGGCAATAACCGTCAATCCCACCCGGAACCTGTCTCCATCAAACGCTCTGACTTGAAGTCCGGGGAGGCTTTCGACGGCAGCCTTGCAGCGGACCAATGTCGGCCGTGGAACTGAATTGGGATTATTTGTTTTGGACGATGTTAGGCTCATAGCGATGTATTAAAATATATTTATCGAAAAGTGTGACGCGTGCCCAGCAGTGCGATGTGCAGCATGGGTCGCTTATCATGCTGACAAGGAAGTGTAATATGTAATAAACAATATTATATTAAACAGTGGCGTAGCGTTCTTTAGCGGGGCCCCGTATCATAAAATTTTTGGGGGGCCCCAAATTTAAAATAAACAATAGTTGCATTAAATTGAAATGAATTTTAAGTATTTACTTGAAATGTTTTCCGAAAGTTTTGAAAATTTATCATTGTACATTTTAACCTCCTTTTTGCGAATTTTTACTTTGCCGCCTCGTATCTTTACCGTTCTCGCCGCCTTATTGAAGAAATTGCTCCAAAAAATCCGCTCATACACCTTCACCATAGCAAAGTAAAACTCACGCGCGGAGACCTCTGTTGCTCAAACTCGAGGCTATGATAGCCCTCATTAATCAAAATAGGAGAGGCTGGAAGAGAACTCGTGGACACAGAATGCTACAACCTATAGCTCAGAACACTGATGATCCACGTGCACCTCTGACCCGCCATTATACCGAAGGTATTTCGGACAATGACGTAAGCGAGCGACTACCTATCCATTTCTTCATTAATTTTCCTTAAAAATCTCCTTAAATCCTTTAAAATCTTTAAATTTAAATCTGTCGGAGCACAACACCAAAAGCCAAGTTCTGGAGTATTAGCGTCTTATTCTACAAGCTTGATAAGTCTTTCATAAAGAACTAAAGGGCCGACTTCACTTCTGAGGCAGATATACAAGAAGCTCTTACGGGTCGTTACGAATCGTCTCTCCGCTAAGTTCGACGGATACTAACTTTCGGAGCAAACCGGGCTACAGCACCATATATTGATTACATCCATACTATTGAGCAGATCATACAGAAGATGGAAGAGTATAATCAGCCGCTGTATATGACATTTGTGGACTACTAGAAAGCCTTCCACTCCATCGAGACCTGAGCTGTTTCTGAGTCTTTGCAAAGATGTCAAATCGACTGGCCGTCCAAATTAAAGATGAGGGACCTCATAATCCCAAAACTGTTCACCAACGCGATGGGGAACGTCTTCAAAATCCTCCACTACACTCGATGAGGCGTCAAGTCCAGTAAACGTCAATCGAGAGACAGTAAGAGTTTTACCAACGTTATCGTTATTTTTGCAGAGACACTATAAAAACTGAATCAAATAGTGAACGACCTTAATTATTCAACTTTACCGACGTGTGTGTCTCCGTTTGAACTTGGACAAAACATGGAGAAGTCATGTTCAACAGAAATGTCATGCCGAGACCGGTGGATGTCGATGGCGTTCTTCACGAAGTTGTACAGGACAGCATTTACTTAGGCCAGACTGTACATTTCGGCCGACACAGCTTTGATAAAAAAGCCAATAGAAGCTATGCTCGGAATTTCTCTCAAGGATAGAATCGAAAATAAGAGTATCTACGAGAGAACCAAAATAACCGACATAGGTCACAGAATCAGCAAGTTGAAGTGGCGGTGGAAAGGCCATGTTTGTCTTTGCCGGCCGTTAGAGACGAGTCCCGGAGTAGAGACCGCGTCTTAGCTTGTCAACTTTAGTGTAGGATGCCCTTCGGCCAGCTGGATTGACGGAGTACGCAAAGTTACTTGAGTGTACTGTCTTGTCTATATCCAACAGTGGGCTGCGAATGGCACATAGCACGAAAACAGCACTAATTTAAACTAGAAAAAATGTCTCTTTTTGTTAAAAACTCTTTTTGAAAAAACAATAGTTTAAGTGTACAAGCGCCGCAACCATCAAGGACATCTTAATTACAAATTGAGTTGCTAAGAATTTTCACAAAAAAGTAATTGTTTGAATAGAAAAGTCTGGATTCTTTTATTAAATAATAAAAAACAAGTATCTCGAAAATGATTTCGAACAAGATATCATTATCTTCTTTGATTATATAATCTCTAGATGGAGCGATGAATGGAAAAGAGGTAACTCTCAGAAACCAGCAAATGCAGTATCTGCAGACATGAGCGCAGTCAGAATTTGCTTTAGGGGTGGACAAATTAGTAAATTTGGAGGCAAAATTATTAATAATTACTGAAACTGGCATCCAGGGGTGGGCAAGCGCCCCCTCCTGACCCACCGTGGCTACGCCCATGTCTGCAGACGCTGCCAGCTGGTTGTCAGTAATAGACATTGTCTTCGTTACTTCGAACCGAACGCTCTATCTAGACATTATATAATCAAAGCTTGCTTGTTCCATTTGGCCAAGCACAGACTGCTTGGCAGATGGATGGCTACATCATATCTACTTGACAATAATAATAACTGAGATTTGCAGCACTTGTTCGATTAAGAAGAACAAGCCGAAGGAGAATGCGCTATATTTATCTCATGGGGGCAAGGAAATCAGTTATTAGTAAAAGACGCGAGTTGTTGTGACTTACAATTAGTGGTGCTCGCTTTCAGTAGGTATTGATTTTACAAAAAAAAACTTATAATTATTTAAATTATAGGAATTTTTCTGCAGTTTCATTTAAAAAATAACTTTTTTTATTGAAAAATGAGTAACAACAAAGGTTATTTTAAGTGCAAAATTTTTAATAAGTGTTAGGTACCGCGCGAGAGGCAAAGATTAGAAGAAGAAATTCGAAAAGAGCAAATTTTAAATCTATGAAAAAAATCTCCAATTTCCAAACATTCGGAAAAGTTTTCGAACAAAAGTATAGATTGCATTTTTCTAATTTTTGTTTGGGGGCCCCTGTAGACCCGGGGCCCCGTATAATTGATACGGCTGATACGGCGCTAGCTACGCCCCTGATATTAAACAATTACATTATTACGCGGTGGATGAATCCGTTTTGTGGTCGTTTGATACCAAAAACTATGACATTTTCAAACTTGAATAACTGCCTGGCCACTGGTCGTACAGTGTTGACGTCATAATGAAAAGTGATCATAACACTGTTTACAACAATAATATGCAATTTATTTTTGTTGGCCGGCACATTTACATTTGGTCCAATTTGAATGATCTCCTTAATGAACATTTTATCAAATTGTGTGTAAATGTTTTGATTATTCTTCTTTTGTAAAATAGGTTTCGTTGCAAAATATGTCGCGCTACAGTCTGTAATTAGCGGTATTTCTAATAGACTAGACATGGGTAGGTAATGCGTGTAATAGTACAAAAGTAATATCACTTTGACAAGTAATGCAACATCACGCATTACGCATCAGTTACAAACATCACTCGCATCACTCATCACTTCGGCAACGTTCGGTCAGCGTCGTTTTAGTTCGTAATCACGAGCGCCCACCGCGCGCAGCCGATGTTAAATTTTGCCGGCCGCGCATATCGCGAAAAAGA
Source organism: Junonia grisea (assembly GCA_018235645.1). Classification (NCBI taxonomy): domain Eukaryota; kingdom Metazoa; phylum Arthropoda; class Insecta; order Lepidoptera; family Nymphalidae; genus Junonia; species Junonia grisea. Next base: position 114 of record DVXP01002181.1, on the reverse strand, counting down.
GACAGAGAATGGTGACACGTGCTATGCGAGTAGTATCAAATATTTACAGGAACCGTTGATCAGCCGGCATCAAGATCCGCTGCAGTGGTGGAGGGAACGTAAAGGAGTTTATCC